>PNEQ01015175.1:52693-69547 GCA_003012365.1 Medauroidea extradentata
TGCATATAATTCAACATTGACAACAGTTACATTACTGCTTATACAGTTGGCAGCGAATTATCGCACGTAGTTCCGTGTAATTTATATTTAAATACAACATTACTGAAAGAATATCAAATGGAATCGACCTCTTCGTATTTAATATACTATAAAATATTTATTTATGATAATATTGACATACTTACTGCCTGTATAAGTTAACTGAAACGGCGCCAGTAGAAAGTGATGTAATCCGGGCCATTCAAATTCAACAGTCGTTAGCGAAAGGCATCTAGCGCTACGCGCGCTGATGTAGTTAATTATTTCACCGACAGGTGGCATCAGAGTTAGGTTTTCGCCACTTAGCTTGGAAGCGTTCAATGACGGTACTGGACGGTACAAGATGAGAGCGTTGTTGTGTTTGTCAATGTGCAATAAATATGGGTTTCTGATAAAACACATTCAAAAGTATTAGAAGTGACTGTTTTCTCATTGGTAATATGTAAGTTGTTATGTGTTACGATCGCCAACATGAGTATCTTGATTTAGAAACAGCAATTTTTTTTTGTTTCATACACTAAGAAAATATATTTTTTTTTGTTGAGTGCGTCGTTGTTCATGGTTCATAGCAGTGTAACTGAACATGTTTGAATTCTTAAATTGCGTGTGTCATTATGGCGTGTTTTTTGTGGCGGTTTTGAGTTATAAATTTAATTTTCATGTGTACATATTTACGAGATACGTAACTGCAATAGTGCGGGTCGTATAAATTAGAGTCGATGCACAGAAACCAGTATTAAAAGACGTTAACTCGCAGGTATTTATAACTAAGATTACTATGGGTTATACATTTTATTCAATACCCGTGTATTTAATGAGTAGATATTGTTGATAACATTTTCAGCCCAGTGTAATGTAGATGTAAACATTGTACAAGCCTATGTAAATTAAAGCACGTGGCAATGTTTACGTTTACATGCCGCGGAAAGATATAAACTGGCAAAAAATAGAAATTAATCAGGGCTTTTTTGAGTGCTCACTTTATCCCGAATCACCTATAGCTTGTTTTGCTTGTGATTTTACTAGTCACTTATACACATACAAAAAAAAAGTTCTTAAACAAGGAACACTCACATATTCCATAAGTTATGTATCCACGATTAACACGTCCATCAACCAACACTAAACTTTCCGCCCACCTTAAAATGAAAAATTTCACAAAAAGGGACATAGCTTAGCATATTGTTTCTTCAAGTGACTCTGCAGGAGGTGTGCACAATGGCGACCCTAGCCACACCATCAGCCCTGGGGTGGAGCTGCATAGTCCGACCACCACACCACTGAAGAGAGGGCACTATCATCTTGTAGCAGTAACAGCAATCTCTGGAGTGAGATCACCTGCATCTTGATTCCACTTCTGACATTGTTGTAGAGTACATCGATAGTCACGGTGCCAACTCTTCCAGAAGCCCTGATGAACTGGCTCCACTAGATGCTAGTGTGCTAGGCAATTGAGTAGCATGGATGGCAAGTCAGGCTCAGTGAGTGCTGTCAGGAGCTCTAATATTAGGAGATGTCCTCTGGCATTAATACATCCAAGTCATCTGGCTCTGAGCTCAATGGGAAGTGGGTAGGAGTTCAGGACAGCTTAGATTTGCACAAGAATGGTAGCAAACTCTTTGTGGCAGAGTAACTGGTCACCTACAAAGTGATACAGAGGTGTCTTCATAACCTGTACCCCTGCCTGCCACAGCCCACCATAGTGTGGGTCAACTGGTGTATTACAGTTCCAAATAACACCATATCCTGATGCAGTCACAACAACTACTTGTTGGTGATCAGCAGAATGAATTAGCTTCTGCAATTTTCTACTGGCTCCTAGAAAGTTTCTGCAGCAGTCACTATACACCTGCGTGCACCTACCACATTGCCCCATCAACCACTTGAAACCTGTGATGAGGACTTCAGTTGTGAGGTTCAACACAAGTTCCAAATAGATGGTGTTCATTACAAAGCACACAAAAACACACACACATCCGGTAAACATTGGCTTATCTAGCCCTGACGAGTGTCATCCCAAAGGGTCAGACAGTGTCAGACTGCTCTCTTGTCAGATAGTATCCAGTATCGTTCATGTAATATCCACTGCAATGCTTGAACTCCAGAGTGACAATTATGTTCATGGTGGTGGCGAATAAGATGTTCTGTCAAGCAATGTTTCTTTGACAGTATGACCAGGTGCTAATGTGCATTTGGTAAGTCCGAATGTCGCAGCCTACCGCCCACCCTGAGGATGTGACCGTCACCACTGAAACAAGCAAGCTTTCGGAAAGGGGTTCAGTAGACATTCACGAACAGCCTTTATTCGTCTTGTAAAGCCCTGCTCTTGTAATTTCATCAATATCTTTGTCAGGGCACTGTTAAGATCGTATTAGGTTGTAGTGGTCCATCAAATAATATAGCACCCAATGAAGTGTTATGCAGCACTGATTCCTGCCACATGTAACAGATAACTCAATATTATAGAAGGAAAGATTAAATTACTGTAATTTATTTTAAGAGGTAAGACACTAATATTTAATATGACAGCCCCAGAGGTATTCTGTGCCAGACTACAATACCTACAATGTCATGGAACTAATTTCACTCATACTTTTTTTGTAAAAAATTTTCACGTACACACTTGAAATGCAGTAGCAAGTAGTACTTTCTAGCTGTAATTTTTAAGACAGTGCCACTCAGAAACGAACTAAATTTTGGATGATAAAATAAGAAGACTAATGTTAACAATTAGTTTCAAATGGCTACGACATTTATTTTCAAAATGGCACCACAATATTGTTTGTGTAATTTGTAACAACATAATGGATAGCATATTTTATAATTTAGGCTGATAATTTCTTGAATTTAATTAATACAGTGATAATTTCTTAAATACCGTAAATTTGACTATCTCTTTACAAACCATCTTGAAGCATGTTTCACTCAGAAAAGAGTGAGTGATTTTTAGTCAGCGCTTAACATCGAGGCCTTTAGCTATGGTGAGGGGTAACATGAGGTAATTAAATTAAAGGGCGGGGGAAACGGGAGATCCCCGAGAGAACCTGCCGACTAATGGCATCTTCCGGCACAATTTCCACATGCGAAAATCCGGGGACCGTGCCCGCCGGGAATCGAACCTGGATTGCCTTGTTCACTTACTAGGAATTATGTAAGTGAAGTAAAGGTTACAAACATTTAACTTAATTTTAAGCTGCTTAAAGAAAAAAAGTGATGAAGATGTAAATGAAAATGATATTGTACCTTGAGAAGAAGAGGGCCACAAGTGTAAAATTTCATAAAATGAAGTAGTCAGGCCACATAGTTGTGAAAATAATTTTCCATCTGTTTCTGTATGGCCACATGTGGTATATAAATCATTGGAAGCAGGGCGTAATTGTATCCATATAGCATTTCTCAAATTCAATCTTGCCTGTTAGTCCACAGTGGCCATATCTTATTTATGGCCATATTCCATGTAGATGTGTTTATAGTTATTACAATTTTCTATTTCTATTCAGCCACACCTATGCAATTTCCATTTTGAGGAAATGCAAGTAATTTCACTCCATAACAGTGATACACCTGACCAAATCATAAATATTATTGTGGTATATTTCATTCTATGATATTGGCACATCTGCTATACAGATTATTTCACTGAAGTATTGTTTACGTGTGTATTGGGAACGCAAGATGTATAAATCTAGAAGCGAGTTTATGAAAGCATTAGCTTTTTTGTAAATAAGTAGGCAATTTAAGTACCATTTATTGTCATTGTTTTCATACACTTTTCAAATTATATGAAAGTTGTTTTTGGAACCATTTTAATAATTTGCTGCGTTTCCTTTATTACAGCATAGTTCAGATTCTGGCAGTGAGCCAACGTGACGCCTGAAAGAAGCAGTTCCGAGGATGACATGGATGATCCGCAAATTCAGCACCAAGTAATAACCTAATTTTGTGAATCAGCAGTTGCACAAGAGGTCCAAACAAACACGTTATGGACTATACACAATTACACGACGCAACATGGTGACACAACAGAGTGAAAGCCAACGACATCGCAAAGCATCGATGGCAGTGTTCTTAACAATTGACGCGAGGCGATATAGCTGGTGGAAGAAAAGTTGAGACAGCCTGCCATCTGTGTGAAGACATATGAACCAAATACGGCACTTACAAAAATTCACTCTAAGGATTAGGGTAGGTTATTTAAAACACGTGACCAGGTTTGGTCGATTAGATTTTATGAAGGTCTGCTATGATTTTCAAGGTTCTAAGGTGGTGGGAATAAAATAAAACCTTTGTATTTTCTTCATGATAAATATTTTGCCAAATGCTACGTCCGCAGTGCAATCATTCTTTCCACAATATTTTATTTATATTTAAATATAACATTAGTTTGGTAGATGACTGAGAGGTCATAGTTGAATTTTCGAACATGGGCTAGTTTCGCTTTGGTTGAATTTCGAACACCTTAAAATTGAAACACTACCCTCGTGAATTTTCCTAAGCACTTTTATACTACATAAGCAAAATATGTGGCGGGATGTCAGGTTATGTTACTGTGAGGCAGGTAGAAATATATAAAATGTGTAGCCAGACTAAAATGTGTAGCCAGACCGACATTACATTCTTGATTCCTTCTCTCTCATTGTATTTCTTTTCTCTTGTTTACAAACATCAGAACAGTTATTTTTCTTATTTTTTACATTCTTGCTTCTGATTGGCTGCTGTCTTTGGTGTAATCAGCCTCATTGCTTAATGAGATGTCGCGCATTGCGAGCGATTTAACTGTGATTGGCTTGTTTGGTGTCACATCATGTCACATTGTGCTGTGATTGACTTGTTTGGTGCCACGTCACATTGTGCTGCTTCACATCGCGTAATTGTGTAGAAGGCATTAGGAAGGAAGTAAAATTTGAGTTATTTAGTTACAACTCAATTGCGTGCAATATTTTCTGAACATAAATGCACAACAACACATGATACCAATTTAGAATTTTTAAGTGTATATAAGGTTTAAACAACCAATGTTATGTGACTAATAAACATAAAAGAGAATGGAAAATTAAGTAACTGTTTGGTATACAAGATTACCTTTACAAAAAAAGATATGTTAATTTTGTTTATGTGTATATTATTATCTCATCTTAATTTTAAAACATTACATAAGGCTTAAGGACGCACTCAATTTACGATAGCAATAATGAAAAACACAGTAACGATAACCATCACACACAAAAAATAGAGTAAGCAATGGTAACATCTGAAACAACTTTATAAGCTTCAATTAATGACATGTAACAATACACAATAAGACATAATGCTTATTACAATAACTGAATATAGTTCATTTTCCATACAGTGAATACTCAGCATTATATTTAAACCTAATGCTTTGTCTATACTATGTTAACTGTATTATTTTTACACATGCAAGTACAAACATTTAGCAATCATACTGCTTCATTATGTTCCCAGGTAACGTCCTAGAACCAACTGAACCACTCCAAAATGTGTCCCCAAAGAATATCAGAAAAAGAAAATAATACACACAAGAGTGGAAGAAAAATTAGACCATATGTACATCAATGAAAAAAAAATGCTCATTACAAAACAAATTATTATAGTACATCCTAAATACAGAAGATTTACGTCTTCAGGGAACAAAGTCAGAGTTTGTAAAAGGTATTTAGTGGATACCCTAGATGTGGAGGATAAAATTATAATAAATGTCAAAGAAACTTTATGATGGTTGTGTAGAACCAGACCACTGGGGACAGCACTTTAATCACAAAACATCAGATCCAGCCATTACAGAAGGAATTGCCAAACATATTAAGTCCATACCTAGGATTCAATCTCACTATTTGAGACATAAAACATTTTGCCAATACATAAGTGGCTCTAAAACAATTGCAGTTGCAGATCTCCATAGAGACTGTTACAGATTGCAGAAATCAGAATGTACAAGTATAAAACTATATTGCTTATATAAATATTTTTGTTACACAGTTTAACTTAGAATTTTTTGTTCCTAAAAGGGACCAGTGTTCTTTTTGTGAAACTTGGAAGAATTCCAGTGATAACGAAAACTTGCAGGAATGTTATGATAAACACAAGAAAGAATGTGAGCTCAGCAGGCAGGCAAAACTGATGAACTCAAATTGATATAAACAAAATGAGTGCATTGCAGCCTGCCTTGACAAGCAAGCTGTCCTGCCTACATCAAGTGGAGACATTTCACAGTTCTACTGCAAACATAGGTTCTTGACATACAACTTCACTACATTCAACATGGGTACTGGCACTGGTCATTGCTTCATTTGACACGAGGGTCAAGCCAAATGTGGCCCTAATGGAATTGGTTCGTGTTTACATACCTTTCTGCAAAGAAACAGCGTGATAGAAACCACTGTATTTTACTCCAATAACTGTTTAGAGCAAAATAAAAAGTTTATAGTTTCCTTGTACATGTTTGCTGTAATTACACATAACACTCCTTCTATATCTCACAAATTTTAATTACTGGGTACACAGAAAATGAAGATGATCACATGCTTGGAATGAGATAAAATGAATAAAATTTGATAACGAAGTACCATAAAAATTGAAGTATAAACTGCGTTATGAAATATACTCATGCATACACCAAGACCACTGGAATTAGCACCGCATAGAAGAGAGATCTGCTCCTCCTGAGTGAAGCAAAACATGTTAAGCCACAGTATCACGATTTCTTTAAAACCTTTGTGTTTCTACTGATCCAGAAGAAGAAAGTGCAATTTGACATAAAATGTTTCTTCAAAACTGTCTGTTTTCATTATAAATGCAAGTTTTAAAAAGTGTTTTGTATATGACGTGCAATTTCACTAACATGTGAGATACGTTTGCTTTGTGTTAATACTGGTAATTTTCAGTAATACTTGAAATAAACAACTGGCACATTTGTATGTTACATTTGTCAGAAAATACTAATTTGTACTGAAACATATTTGGCCATTATGCAACGACTTGAGACTTAGTTATATATCAATATGGCCATCAGTGTAAATAAATTAAATATACGTAGCTTAATATATTACATGTACTCTAAATATCTAATACTGTTTTAAATGAACCACCAATCTTGTGTTCCTACACACGAAATAGAATTAACACAATGCAAACCAGAATTTACAGAATATTTTATACATTAAAATGTAATTACTGTATCTAAGAACTACTAATTTTGCACTTTTGGCCATCTTCTCCCCTAGATGCAATATGTGAAAATCAAGAAATATTCCAGGGGGCTGTATCATAACATGACAAGCAAGATATTTTTTTAATGCACCTGCTAATTGAATCACTAGTGTAAAGAATGTATCTGAATGGAAAGACGTTCCTGTGTTACAATTATTACTGAGCTAATGTAAAACTGAATTTGTATTTATGACAAACGAAAACTAGTGTTTTGTAGCAACACGTGATATGAAATTTAAATATTATAATCAGTTTAAATATTTATTTATGATTGTTTAGCAGAGTCTTTTGCCAGTATTGTTATTTTTTTATACCTACTTTGATTGGGAAGTTTTAGGATGATGAAGGTGAAGTACATGTATGACGAGGTGAGGTACAAGAATAAGTAGCCTACCTCTCTTGATTTATTTTCTCGCATACAATATTTATTCTGATAAAAATGCAGCTTTCTGATCTGTGTTTCATTTATATCACGTCAAATGGAATTAAGTAAACTGTTGTGAATGCATACCAAATAAATTTTAAGGCTTTTGTATTTGTAAACATTATTGTCACACAGATCCTTAATTATTACAACTGAATAAACAAATTTTTCCCCCTAAGTAACAGTTCCAAACAGAAAATTTTAAGGTAAATGGTATAATATTAAGTTCATATACATACGAAGAATGTGTACGTAAATCAAATAAAAAATACACATGTAAAGTTTATGTAAAAATGATTCCCTAAATTTTACAGACAATTCTGATTGTGTAGTAATGCTTTGGAAATGATTGCATTATAAATTAGTATGTAACACATATATACATACAGTAGACAAATTTAACACTGTGCTTTTTTGTGATTAAATTTTTGGAAATGAGAAACGTTTTAACATAGAGTCTAAACTAAAGACACCACTCTAAGAAAGTATTGTTAAGTTTACATAAAAACACATATAATCATTACAGGAACATTATTTATGATACTAAATACACAAGTAAGGCTGATCACAGAAAGTAAGCATTAATTGTTTATCTTTGGTAAAAATATGTATTTAAAAATTTTGTGAATATGGTGTTTCCACAACCATACAGCCTCATATTATTTCTTTTGAGGTTCAAATAAAATTCTAAATAAGCTGTGTTGTAAACTTTGGCTTCTGACTGTATGAAAAATATACTGTGAAGAGCCAGAGCCAATGACTAGGGCAGAACCTTGATTTGAGACACTATAAGCACTGAATTTAACAGAAACCCAATGATTCTAAACTCACTTCAGCCAAGTGATCAAGTCATCTTTATAAGCATTTTTGCATAAGTCCAGAAACCAGGAAGGTAACAATACATGTCACATCCCCGGCCAGAAAATGAACCTAGGAACATTGGTCCACCGGCCAGGAGCTCTAAACACTTAACCAAACGGTTGGACAAACATACTGGTGAGTAAAAAAGAACACCCCAACTTCAAAGATCTGCATTATCACAACAAAACAACTTACAATGTTGTGTGACCACTCCAATGAACCATGGAACAATGTAGTTTTTGTACCATAACTTAATAAACGGTCTGAAGTACAAGTACTTACAGTTGATACTTGTAAATAGGTACACACACACGAAGGGACGACACACATTTTCCCGCAGAAGTGCAGTCGCGACGTTTCGGCAGTACTAAACTGGCTTCCTTGGGCAGCAAGACTTGGCATATTGCAATCCAGCAGCAGTGTGTGCTCGTTACCTGTAAGCCTAGCGGCTGGAAGGCGAACTAAGTACGGCAGGAAATTCAAACATGGGGCAGTAATGTAGGTCTGGTTGTCATGGCATGCAATTAATAGGAGGGAGGAAAAGTGAGTTATCTGATATTGAGGCCTGGAGGTTGTCTTTATTTCGTGATATATTGGTGGGACAGTTCTAAACTATTGCAAGAAGATGGCAAAGATTTCATAATTCTGGTGCTGTAGCAGGAATCAAAGTCTTTTTTGTGGGTAACTACATGAGCTGCGACTGGCTTTTCTTGTGGGGAGATGTTTCGCCTAGCTAGGGATTGCTTTGCGTTAGCTCTGTGGCCATTCATTCTCTGTCTTAGAGTGTTGGTGGTTAGGTCTGTGTACTCTGCATCACAGTGTTTACATTGGAGCTGGTATATCACAGTTGTAGCTACCTTGGACGGGATATGTGTGGTTTGTCAGTCTGCTGTTGAAGTGGGTAGATGGCTGATGAATGGTAAAGGAACCGCAGCGAGAACCTCTAGGGTTAACTGTTTTGCTGGAGGTTGCAGTTGGTGGGAGTTTCGGACAGACTAAGTTTGTTACAGTGGGTGGTCGTTTGAAAACCAATCTGGGGGGGCCTTGAAAACAAGTCTTGTGTCTGTGGTGAGGCAGCCAGGATTCTGTATCTGTAGTTCATTATGGTCCTGAGTTTAAATATACATGTATGTATGTATATATATATATATACATGTATGTATGTGTATATATATATATATATATATATATATATATATATATATTTTTTTTTTTTTTTTTTGTAGTGGTACACTCTCGACCTCACACACACACGCTCAGTAGAGATAGTGTTCTAGCTCACAGGATTAATAATCATGGGTTCGAAGCACAAGTAATAAATGAAAGGGCGGCGAGTAGATGATGAGCTGGTTTATTCCAGGCATTATGTCTGGGTACAGTGGTCTTACAAAAACAAAGGTTCGGTGAACCACATGGCAGCTACTAAATTAAATCAGTCAATGTCTCATCCATCCTATATTATTCTCGAGTTGAAACTCGTATTATTCAGTTTATGACGAGTGCCCAAAACAGCGCTCAGAATATAGCCCCGCTAGGTAAAACCTAGCACCTAGCTATGTCCTGAATGTATCACGTGGTAAATGAACTTAAAATTTTGCCATCTGCTGCCCACCAGTGTCGCCTGCTCGCATACATATTTTTTAACTGTTTATTTTTAATGTGTCACATGAAGAAACTGCAAGAATAGCAAAGTTATTAATGATCCAACTTGCTACCGCTACAGACACTGCTCTTGCCACATGGCCACCTTACGCTCCCAAACTTCAAACGCCATTCTCCTCAGCCGGCAGGTACAAGACAAGACAAAATCCCCTGAGAACCTCGCTGGATGGCGGGCACTTCGGGCATTCTCAGCTTGCTTCGGCTACTCTCATCACTCCCCGATCATTTACGTGGAAACATCTTAAATATTTCAATTATGCAAATTACTGTTAAATACGCATTATAATTTCCACAATTATAGAGAGGAAGAAATTTATTTAACTTAATTACTATTATCCAAACGTGTTCACATCACCCCGAGGTCAGTCACTCCAGCTATAATGTCACACGTCCATGTCTGATCCGAATGGAGACAGTGTGTCGCGCCCCAAATACCCTCAACTGCAGCTTCAATAAATGGGCGAGAATAATGCAAAAACGTGAAAAGGCAAAAACTTCTCAAATTCTCGCGAACTGTTAAATAAAACCAAAATCTTAACACTACGTCAATTTTGACAGTACCGCACATTTTTAGCTGACCTCTGAGTGTTGCAAAAACTGAATATGTTCTTTAAATCTGTAAACTACAAAGCATACTATGACAATATCAACAAAAACACGAACTTCCGTTGCTGGTGCATGACCAGTTAGTTAAATAGGGCATTCCCACAAATAGCTTATATTTATTTAAAGCTTGCCACGTGGTCACAAAATACTAACAATTACTTTTACGTAACATAAACATAGGGCCTAATTACTTAAAACAATAACACATGAACTTGAACAACATCCACTGGTATATGGGTCTTGTAAGGTAGCCGGGCGACTGTTATTTTCTTCCAGAAAAACAATTATTATTTACATCATTCTCTTGAATTCACACATAAGAAAAAAACAATCAATGACAGACTTGGCATTTGTACTTTGACCCTTACCAGCAAACCATAAATCCTGATATTTTTTCAAGTCTAAAATATACCATAAGCAATAAACCAAAAAGAAAATCTGCTGGTAAGGTCGAGAAATTCACAATATATACATATGATAATGTACTGCCCCATGTTTGAATTTCCCGCCGTGCTTAGTTCACCTTCCGGCCGCTAAGCTTACAGGTAACAGAGCACACACTGCTGCTGGATAGCAGTGTGCCAAGTCTTGCTGCCCGAGGAAGCCAGTTTAATATTGGCAAAATGTTGCAACCGAGCTTCCGTGGAAAAATGTGTCTCGTCCCTTCGCGTGTGTACTTATTTACAAGTATCAACGTAAATACTTGTACTTCTGTATGTTACATTACTTTGTTAGCCTAGCGGCCTATTTTACGCCATTTTTATAAATGGTCCATTTGACGGCCACAAGCAGCATGAACCAAATCGACAAGATACTCAAACTCGTTTCACACTCGTGCCAGCATGTCCGGTGTTATATTGTGGATGGCGTCCGGAAGCCTCGGTATTGTGAAACTAGGGGACTTACTACCCCAATCTCACACTAAACCATAACATACTAGAGAACACTCGGGGAGTATCGAGGGCCAGGGGAAGGCGAATTATCAGCTACGTGACCCAAAGGTCAGAAAGTACCAACAGTTGAAATCAACATTGCTGTAAATTATAAGATCTCAAGGATACAATAGATACAATACATTCTTACGCAGCAATCGTTACCGTCACTGTACAAGAGAGAAGCGTAGACGTTGAATCGGGGAGGAAGGAAAAAGGAAAGAAAAGATCGAGAAGTAATCTTACCATGGTCAGTAACATACCGAAGGAGCAGGCAGGTACGGCTCAGCCCAAGATGCAAACACAACTGGCCACCTGGCCGTGGGCCGGCACAAAGGAAGCGGAAGTGGAGGAGAGGGGAAGGTGCGCACGCAGCGCGGAGCACGGACGGGTGTGGGGAGGAAGGGGAGGCACTGGCAGGAGGCTTCAAACTGTGCTGTCTGAACGAGTCCACAAAATGGCGTCCAGCCTGGAAGGTTGGACCACATGGCACAATATGAAGCGGTGAGAGAGAAGGGTACGGCCAAAGGTTTCATTTGTGCTCCAATAGATGGCACTGGAAGCTTCATTCGTTGTACTATGTGCACATGTAGGTGTTAGTCCACAACACAATGGCGACAGAACAGAAGATGTGTCATTAACTTTGCAAAATATTAATCTGTGATGATTGTTCAACGTGAATTACATCGCAAATATGGACGTTGCCCACCTGATAGGTGAAGTATCCTACGGTGGTTTCGTCAGTTTTGTGACGAAGGGTGCCCGTGCAAAGGCAAAAGTTCCAGGCGGCCGCGTGTCAGATGAGAATATGCAATAAATTCAGAAATTGTTTGCGCAGTCCACTTAAATCAACTTGACCAGCTAGTGGAAAAAAAGGAATATCTCAATTGAATGTTTGGAGAGAGTTGCGGAAGCGATTGCTGTACAAACCATACAAGTTACAGCTTGTTCAGGCTCTTACCGAGAAGGACAAAGAACTGAGAAGTGATTATTGCATGAACATTCTTGGCCGGAATGAAGTTGAAGATGCCTACATCTTTAAGCTTAGTGATGAAGCGACGTTCCACACCAACAGTAAGGTCAACCTGCATAACAGGAGAATGTGGTGCCAGGAGAATCCACATAAAAACACCAAACATAAGCACGTGGCACCCTAAGTGAACAAGTTTTGCACTGTATCCAGAGGCAATGTTTTTGGCCCCTTCTTTTTTCAAGAATCAACTGTTACTGGGATTTATTAATGAATATGTGTACCAAATGGTTATTTCCTCAGCTAGAAGAGGCAGCAGGGGACTTAATTTTCCAGCAGGATGGTGCGCTACCCCATTGGCACCTAGCTGTCCGCAACTACCTGAACGAAACTTTACCGCAACGCTGGATTGGTCGCAGAGCAGATGATGACCAAACACTTCTTCGCTGGTCCCCACGGAGCCCAGATCTCACAGTGTGGTTTTTTTCTGTGGGGGGTTTATAAAGGATCTCGTGTTTATTCCACCACTGCCAGCTAATATTACCGAACTCAAAACAAGAATTACAGACGCCATCCACAGTTACACCGAACATGCTGGCACGAGTGTGGAACAAGTTTAAGTATAGTGTTGATGTGGTTTGTGCTGCTCGTGGCGGTCACATAGAGCATTTATAAAAATACGGCTCAAAAACTTTATTGTTCCACTGTTTGAGTGGTCACACAACATTGTAAGTAGTTTGGTTTTGGTTGCGATAATACAGAACTTCAAAGTTGGGGTATTATTTTTTACTCACTCTGTATTTTTAGTTTTTTAATAATTAATAGTCAACAACATTTTTTCTAACTGACAAGGCTTCACTCAGGGCACTAATTAGTATAAACCTGTTCCAACATTCATACTGCTCTTTTTAAATAATGTAGAAAAAATAACATAACTTATTATGTACATACTGTTCACTTTTTTTCAAGAAGACACCAACATACGGCTGATTCAATTTCACCTTTCGTCGTATAAGATCTATAAGCATCGGGTTTGAAATCTGCAAAAAAAAAAAAACTCGCAGATTACTAATTTTTGTATTGAAATGTAAATTGTTATATTTTAACATTCATCATTAACTCTTAACTGGAAAAAATAACAGAGAAAATTTTAACTAATATACAGTACATAAGTCATTAGGTATAACTAAACATACACAACTAACATAATGGTCTTGCCTGCATCACTGTTTATATTAATTTGCAAGGTCGCTTCTTGTTATACTCCATTTCATATAAGTTTGGATAAATCTGACAGCAACTTATGGGCAATAATTTGTAATGTTTTGTTATTTGTGTCACTATCCGAGGGAAACTTTGCAGTACAAATGCTAAAATGGACATTTCAGGTTCATTTTAGACCTAAAAACGTCTTGCATTATGCAACAAATTACAAAATACTAAAAAAGTATTGCCCATAAGTTGCTGTCAAATTTATCCAAAGTTATATGAAACAGAGTATAACTTACTCTCATAATTGCTAACTAAAAATTAATCAGTATTAACAATCACCCACCAACCCTTCAAATGTGTGAAATTTTTAATAAGCACATCTATTTATATTTTACACAAATATGCTACAAAAAAATTGACAACTCATGAAAAATATTCACAGGGAAGAAAAATGGTACCTACAATATGTTTTTTACGTTCTTGGCTACACCTAAACCAAAATTAATGGTATTATCTAATGAACTGTAACTGCTGCATACTCAAAACTGAAGAAGTACACAAACGTATGTATTTTTATGCTGGAACATACCATATAATGCAAGACATTTTAATTTTAAAAACACCAAATTTTTAACACCCAGATGCTGATAAAATTCAGAAGACAACTATTTCCAGTTTCTCTTTTTTGACTAGCCTAGTTAAGTAAGTGTATACACAACTCAGTTGGCTTAACTTAAGGTTTAGTTACCTAGCCTTTATTTCCAATTCATCACATTTGAATTTGGGGAAGCCCTTCCGACCCTTGGGTTCCTTGGGGCTTGGACAGATGTGTGGATGGGGACGGGATCAGCTGCTGGGCGTGGGGTGAACTGTGAGTATTTACAAGGGGAGCATGCTTGCGGGGGGAGTTCCGGCATGCTTTTTGGGTGACATTTCATTTTTCTTTGTTTTTTGGGATTTTTTTTCACTTTTACTTTGTTTTCATTTTGTTGGGACAATTTAGTTCTCTTTAATTTAGGGTTCTATGTACACTTACCGAAAGGGGGTGTTAGGGAGGGTCTTGTTGGGGTGGGATATGGAAGAACTGTACTGATGAGGTTGCGTGCTACAGTATGCCTGGACTGGGTCGTCGTCATCCTGGATCCGGTGGTGGGGCGTTGCCATCTGCTTCTCTAGCTGGAGCTTCTTCTGTCTTGAGATGACGAGTGCTGAAAAGTGGTCGTCTTGGGTGAGTTGTGGCTGGTTGTGGGTCGGTGAGTTGGTGAATTAGTGGATTCGTGTGTCTGCTGCAGTGATGAATGAATCTGTCGGTGATGTGAGCAATGGTGTTGCGAATATGAGGTAGACCTGTGTGCTCCAGTAGAGTGTCGCGTGGCGTCGGCAAGTACAGTCCTGTGAATAGGCGAATACCGTGGAAGTAAGAATGAGTGATTGGTCGCATGTTGTGAGTGGTGAGATGAGACCATGTTGGGCATGCGTAGGTGAGCAGTGAGATGACATGAGTCCTGTAGATGGTGGTGCGAGTGGCAAGAGTGGTGCCTGATGATGGGCGAAGAATGGGAGCGAGCTGACGCATGACATGACGTGATTTTGTGACCATGTTGTCGATGTGTGGGATGAAGTCGAAATGTTTGTCGAGGGTGATACCGAGGTACTTAATTTTTGGTGACCATGGGATGATGGTGCCTGACAGTTTGGGTGGATGTTCTGGAATGATGTGCTGTCGTGTGAAAAGAATGGCTTGTGATTTGGTTTTGTTGAGTGAGATGCCACGAGACAGGAATTGATTTTGGAGTGAAGTGAGGCCACGGCTGAGGCGGTCGCTGCACATGTGTTCGTGTACTGATGATGAGATGATGCATGTGTCGTCTGCATATTGTACGATGTGAGTGCCTGGAGGTGTTTTCATGTCTGCGATGTGGAGAGTGAAGAGGAGGGGACTGAGGAGCGAACCCTGAGGAACACCTGCAGGGATGGGTCGTGGTTCTGATAAGGTGTGCTCCACCCTCACCTGAAAGGTCCTGCCTTCCAGGAAAGAGCAGAGCAGCCGAACCAGGTGAGGTGGAATGTCGGTGGATGATAGGCGTGATATGAGTTGGTGATGTGGGACAGAGTCGAATGTGCGAGCGAGATCAAGGAGAACCATGCCCGTGTGTTGCCGCCTGGAGAATCCGTGGACCACCAGCTGCTCCACACGGGCGATGGCGTGAGTGGTGGAGTGTTTGGGTCTGAACCCGAACTGGTGATTGGGAAGGAGATTGCAGGTTTGTACTGCGATGGTGAGACGTCGGAGGATGACTTCCTCGGCGACCTTGGACAAGATGCAGAGGAGTGAAATGGGTCTATATGAGGTGGGCGATGAGGTGGGCTTCCCTGGCTTAGGGATTGGCACCACTATGGCGTTCTTCCATGGAGTGGGAAAATGAGTGAACATGATCATGGCATTGATTATGCGTGTGATGAAAATGGTGGCTTTACGAGGGAGTGCACGAAGTAATGGTGTGGGTATGGCGTCGTCACCTGGAGCTGCGTCACGTCGCAGACAGGTGAGGATGGAGAATATTTCGCCTGGTGTGGTGAGACGGAATGATGGTGTGTCGGGTAAGAGTGGAAGGGTGACGTGGTTGGTGAGATGTGGTGAGTGTCCTTCTTCGTCAGAAGATTCTGAAGATGATAATGAGGGAATGGTAGCAGAGGCGAAAGTAGTCTGGAGGTGTGTTGCTATGGCTTCGGACCTCTCTGCTGCGGTCTCTGCCACTGAAGTGGGGGTGGTGAGAGGTGGTATGATGGTGGGTGTGGATTTGAGCTTGCGAATGTATGTCCAGATGTTGCCAGATGATGTGGTGAGAGATTCGAGGCGCCCCGCCTCCTGGTCGGCCCTCCAGCGAGCCACGATCCGCCGACACCAGCCCCGCAAC
>PNEQ01015185.1:0-25850 GCA_003012365.1 Medauroidea extradentata
TTTTAACGGTCGCTCCTTGCAGGCAGCACGAAGCAGACACTGGTCGCGCAAAAATACACCATTTTCACAAACAATTACACGGAAATTCAGTTCTGTAACCACTGACTTTTATGACACCAATTCATTTAGAAAATTTTGCTCTTTAGTCCTAGTGATGTAAGAATTCAAAGTTCCTGTTAAGGAAATAAGAAATGAGACGTCAAATATAGTCTTTTGAACATATTTTTTAAGGTATTTGACATGGCGACATGTGAAATTCAAATCATTACGTACAATAAACCATCTTTTTTCCCTTAACGTAAAAAATAATTTTGCTGTATCTTGAATAGTTCGTTTTTAAGGTGATTGAGAAGAGGTAGGTGTTTTCCAAGTTTTGACAAGCGGTACAGAAGCCCCTTAAGCGCTGACCAAGATCTCTCGCTCTCTCGCTCTCTAATCCTGCATCGGGAAGATGAAAGTCATCTTCCTGATATAATTCTCACCATATAGACGTAATCGCAACCTCCTATGAACATTTACAAATACGTACAACAAATGTCTTTTGTTAACTTTTTTAATAGCACTTAATAATGACAATTTTCTTCGAGGTCATCAAGTACACAATCGTTAAAGTGCTTTGAACACCCCGGATATAGAATGCGCTGTAGCTTATTTCCCGAACTACTGCTAGTTCTTAAGAGTGCGTGGTAGATAATTAAACGCTGAAAAAAATTCATTTGTGCGGTTGTATTTTTGTTGCTCTTTTCGAAGCCAATATGGATTAAATACTCAACGACAATCCTAGATAATGGTATTTGCCAACGTATGAGTATGTATTTATCAATAATTACTAATTCGTTACGCGTGATCTCTTGCGCCGCAGTTAAATGCACGAGGTTCCGGCCTCGGAGATTGTGCCTCAGAAGTTCGTAACAGTGGAAACAATTTTGTTTAAAAGGTTGGCTAAATCTATTGTCTAAGATTGCTATTGTTTAATTTTCGCAAATTGTTTTCAAGAAACCTACAGTTATAGATTAATGATTTTAGCGTTGAATATGTATCACGCCCTCTTAAGGGGCCTTCCTAGATAGGCTGAGTTTGTGTGTGAGAGGCAGGAGCAGTAAAAGCGCCTTTGACAGACGTATGTAATGTGTTATCGCCTCTCTGCGCAAACTACCCAGCTGGCGTGCAGAGCTTTACTATTATCCTTTTCCTATTGAACTGTAAACGGTGACCACATTAGTTTATTTGTGGAGAGCATAGTTCAGTCTAGCGCTTGTTTCTATAGTAGTTTTTCTTTCAATCCTGTTATTTTCCCCGATACGGAAGTCTGCAAAAGTCGTTCTTGGCTATTTTAACGGGCCCAAAATGATGTTTCTAATAAACATGCAGAATTTTTAAAATTATAGCGGCACAATTTGAAGTGTTTTCTTTACGTAGATATAAAAATGTAATGTGCATTAAATAATTTCGCCAAAAAAGAATAGTTGTAACTCGCTGCAACGTGTTATAGAGGCACGAGTAGTGAGGCCTCTTCAGGGTTCCGCCACTACGTGCTTAAAATGCGTTGCAGTGTGTTCGTAAATACAGTTTACGAAACTATTACACATGTAGCCATTTGTGTCAAGGTCCGAAAAGAAAATACACAGCAGACGATGGCCGAACGGCCATTTGAAAGCATCAAATCAACTAAAAAATCGTTTCGTAACCCCTCAAAATGACTAAAAACTGGTTTTTTCAACAGGTTATATCTGAAAAACTGCTCACGGGATTCGATTCGAGTGATAGGCCTACTACTCTAGAAAACATGCAATGTATTTTGCTTAATTTTTCACCAATATAAAGGTTGGGTCACCGCTGAAAGTGTCACTCAAGCGAGTGATCTAAGATACCGCTTGCACTTTCAATGCCTTGCGGTAGAGTCGATACCGCACCATATGAGCCGCTAAACATCGCCCTTGGCGCCGTGCCTCACTCTCGCACATGGCCAGTGGGCGGGCGCCGTAAGGGTGTTCACATGGGAAATATGCATGATTTTATATTTCCAATAAATATTGTTAGTTTTATAGGCGTTATTAGTGAATACATTTTCCACCTGTGCAATTTTTTTACGTCTCAGAATCTTCCCATAGCGAAACGATTCAAAATTTGCAAGTTACCGGAATATGGGAATAACAAAATTCGAGTGCCTTACTCCAGTGAAGACTTGTGTTCTTCGCGACAAGGTGAGCACTTTTAAGGATTACAGAAGTGGTAATTTAAACCTTAACCACCTGTGTTAATCTGTAGTGCATCGCAACCATAGATTGCAGTGCAGGGATTACGGCGCGCGCTGTTGCCAGATCGCAGCCGCGTTACGAAGTTCGGGAGCTACTGCACTGGTATTATGCATTCATTATATTAATAGTAATGGGTAATTCGTAGAGAAATAATCATCACACACATTTTCATCATTATAGCTACTTTCAAAAAAATAAGATTTCGTCCATAGGACGTCTGCCTGAAGACAGGGATGTGGTTGGAGTAATGTTGATGACTATGAAGTCGATGATGAAAATCCAACAGTCATGTAGAAACAAGAAAATTTGGCTATTTTGTCACTTAACTTTTGCTGAAATTACATTTAAAGTGGGAGAAATTTATTGAATCACTAGCATGAACGTTTGGCCGTGTTGTAAACGATCCCTCATTTCCACTACTTTGCGACACTTATTTTTTTAAGCAAAAAAGAGCAGATAAATTTGTCTTCCAGTATGGTTTAAGTTCGTTTTATTATGATTATATTGTTTTTTAAAGATAAAAATATGAAGTTGAAGCTGATTATATACTTGACTGAATTTTCGTCAATGAAGTAATTAGTCGAAAAACCAGGTAATGTTTTGTCTTGAAAAAAAAAAATAGAAGACAGTAAAAACCCTGCGAACAAAACTGAGGACAGATTTCATAACATTATTGATAATGGCTTTATATTTATTCAGGGGAATTTTGTTTCTTTCATTTTCGGTCTCAACTTTGTAGGTTAATTAAAAGTACAATGTTGCTGTTGTTTATTCCTAAGAGCGTAAATGGTTCGCTTGGAAAGACTGGTTAGGCTACTTCGAAAGCTACCTTAATTGAGTTAATAGTACAGTACGTATGTGAAAAGTGCTGGGATATGTTCAACACAATATTTGTGTTCCTCGCTCGTAGCCTAGCTATATTATAAGGGGATTTACAACGATCCGTCGCCCCCGTCAGTCCGTCAACCGTCCTTCGATCACGTGACTTCCAATAATTCTATCCGTCCGTCTGTCGAAAGCTTGCCAAGCTTTAACTTTTAACGGACGGGCGGGTGAAATCACAGCCTTCTAAAGATGGCGACGATAGTTTTAACGGTTTCTTCTAATAAGAAGGCTGTGATATTATTTTATGTTTGTTAGATGATGCTGTAAATTAGTTTTTAAAACTCGATAGTGATGATTTTGGCATTCAGGAATAACTAAAACACCAACCGAAATTATTATTTTTTTACATAATATTTCACATTACACAAAACATATTTTAATTAGTAAATCATTATGCTTGTAAAATTTCTTTGTGGCGAAGAACAGTGGTTCCAATTATAAGCAGGTATAGATTGATTAAAAATCTGTAAAATTAAATAATCTAAGAAATGTTTGCTCCGAAATCAATCACTGGACGCAACAATCACGTGACCGCGAGACATGGGTGTACTACTGGACTAGATTAAGATACGGGACGAACAAATCTGCTGACTAAAGGAAGACTTAAGTTATTTACTATTCTACCCTGACAGAACCTCACAGTCAGTAAATATAACGGAACTTCCGAGCGCCCCTGAGATGTCTTGGCTTGCAGGAAGAGCGGTTGATCTAATACGCAGCACATTTCGTGCTATAAACAAGAGAACAGTTGAAGCTAAGTAGGTGTTTATCGCTTCCGCCCCCTCCCACCCCAATCTAACATAAAAAATAAAGTTGCTCAGTGACCAACTTTTTGTTTCATTCTGTGAACAAATGCACATATGGTTAAAAAAAATTCTATAGTGTTAAGAGTATCAGTTTAAAATTGTAGGTTTGTCAAAGTCAATTTGCAATAATAATAACAAATCAGCACTGTAGACAACAGCTTTTGCCAACTATAAGAGCAAAAATTGTTCTCGAGTAACGTATTTGTGAAGAGTAATTCCAGGCGTTGAAATCAGGAATATTTAATAGCGGCGCAAAGTGGTCACGCTTCAACAAATGTATCATTCTGGGTAAATGTTTGCTAATGAAGTTGGCAAATATATTTCTCAGGGATTGTTGTTTTGTTTCTTCCGTATTGAGTTTTAAGACCTTGTAGATTTCAATTTGAGTTTTCAGTCCGCGTTTAATTATCTGCAAAATACTCTTATTAAATGATATTTGCTTCCCGTCACCTGGTACAACTCAAAAAATTTTTTTCACTCCAGCCATGCAGTCCGAAAATGAACCGTAGATATGGATCAGTGGATCTTTTTACCATCTCTGTGAAACAAAGCCCTGGGTTCTTTAGTTTTTTTCTCTTCGTGTCATTCTCTTTCTGCAGTTCCTTCATTAACTCGCGCCTTGTCCTGAAAGACAAAAGGACCCCCCCCCCCAATCCCAGTGCCGATCTTCTGGTTGTCGGGCCTGCGACTTGCTTTCCTCGTCTCCGCACTTTTCACCCCCTCCCTAACCACTCGAAATTTGTCACAGAACCAGAACACCATAAAACAGTGTCCGAGCTAACCACACTGTGGCAGAACTTCCAAGTACAATAAACGTATTCTCATTTGAAGTGTGTTTCGAAAATTTGTGCTTAAATACAACATAGTGAAACAGCCGCTGTCCAGGTTGTGTAGTAAATGGCGGGAATACTGTGTCGTGCGCTAACTAATGACTGGACTTGCAGTCAAGGGGGCGGTTCACCCCGAAACGTTCAGTTCTAATAATGTGTATGTTTGTAAGAGATATAGTTTGTTATATAGACATGAATTCTGATTTTTTTTTCTTTCATAGTATTTTTATGAATTGTCAAAGTCGAAAAATGCATAAAACGGTTTTATGATAGGAAAAAAAAAACTTGACTACAAAAACAGTGTTACGTCAAGACCCCTAAAAATGCATTAAATTTTATTTTTTAATTTTCTAATTACAAATTTTTTAAATTTGAAATTAATATTTTTCTTAAATTAAAAACGTCAGTAAGGTTTTTAAACAGGTGTTGATGTAGCCAGTGTGTTTTCAGTGTGAACTATCCTTGCTAGCGGTTTTTAAACAGGTGTTGATGTAGCCAGTGTGTTTTCAGTGTGAACTATCCTTGCTAGCGTAATTATAACCATTTTATTTAAACTCGGACTTCGACATGTTACTATACAGCACATATGAAAACTAAAAAAAGTACGTGTTACTATCAACAAAACTCACAGTGTATGTCTACATAACAAGCCATATATCTCGCATAAATAAAAAAATTCAGTAAAACTAACATTTTAAGTGGACTTCACCCCCCCCCCCCCCCCCGGTTTCTTAAGGGGTTGTCCTACCTGCCCTTCAAATGTGTTGCAGCTAGTATAGTCATTTGAGGTAACCTTACCAGGTGTTTTATTTTATATAATAGCATTGTGGTATTCAATCATTTTGCAAAATTTAAGATTAACAAATTCATTCATCTAAAACACAGCTGTATTTTTAAATTCTAAACTACTTAATTTGAATTTATACTATGCTGGTGGTACAAAGCTACCCCAAATGACTGTTATGACTATTTTTTTTGACAAAACTACTTAACGGGCATTGTATTTTTATATCTACGAAAAGAAGACACACTTTAAACTGTGTCGCTATAGTTTCAAAAATTAGGTCAGCTTTTTTAAAACATAATTCTCTAACACCTTAAAATGGCAAAAAAAAATGTTTTTCAGGCTACTGTATCTGTAAAAATAACAACCGGGTTCGAAAAACACAACTGTAGAAACAAGAGCTAGACTTAGTACTATACTGGCCACAAATACAATTATGTGGTCACAGCTTGAAGTCCCGTAGGACAAAGCATAATAGTAAAGTACTGCACGCAAGCTGAGTGGCTTGCGCGGAGAGACGATAATGTACAGCTTCTATCAAATGTTTGACACAATTTAACTAACAAAACGTTTTGGCCTTGTATTTAATCCTACGGGGCCTGATTATTGACACACGGATATCTTTGTTTTTGTCATGAGTTTAATTTAAAAAAAAGTGAAAGTAGGACAGTTTGTTTAAAAGTTATCCTTTTTTTAGCTTAAAAAAAAAACATTATTTTTTTTTACAATTTAATGTATTTCCGGAGATGTAAAAAAAAAAATCAATGTTTATCCTAATTTTTGGTTAGAAACATAACCCTAAGAAATAATTATAAGAATAGAATAACTCTAGTTTTAGTCTACAAAAATGACATTTATCACTTAAAAGTAATTATAAAATGTCACATGTGTCACATTCTGAGGGGTCCAGAAACTGTTTTTCTAATTGACGTGATGCTTTGAACTAAGTTTCCGCCATCGTTTGAAGTATATTTTATTTTCGTACGTCGATACAATGAGCACGCGTGAAATAGTTTTCGTAGAAAGTATTTACGAACACACTGCAGAAAACCAAAGCGATAATGCTTGCATCTAGTTACCGTATCTCAATCACTATAAAATTACTGACAATAATTGTTGAAGTGCTGTGTATGTTTGCTTTTTTTTTTTTTCACGCAAACTACCAGACTTGGAGAAGGAAGGGGAAATAAAGTTCTTCCCACCATGTTACAATAGCCTCTATTGGTGTCAATGACCGCGTGCGCTACTTGGTCAAGTTCTTCACAGACCGCCAAGAGGACGTGCATTTGTTTTGAAGAGGTCTTAAGCCTAGTTTACACCAACAATAGCATTGAGTTTTCGACAGTTAACAATGTTATCAACATTGTTTAACTTTGTTAATATTTATGACAAATGTTAGTAACATTTGTTACTAACATTTTGTTGAAAACATTTGCTAGCAACAAAAGTTATGAATTTTTGGAACGTGTTAATAACTTTGTCACCAACACTGTTAATATCATTATTTTCTCTACCCATTCTAGGGCGGTCTAGATCAAAGGTTGTTTGTAACAAATGCTACTAGCAATGTTATGAGTAATGTGGGCATTTTTGTCATAAACATTGTTATTAACTTCCATTAACATTCATCATTCTTACAACTTTGTTAGTAACATTGGTGTTTTCAGCAATGTTAATAACACATTTGCAATCAACATTGCTATAAAATTGTGTACTACCATAGTTTAGAATTTAACATTTCGTAACTAACATTTTGTAAGTAACATTGTTAATTTTTTTCGGTGCAAACTGGGCTTTATGCACCTGACGCATGAACGATGTGTAGCGTGCCGCGCCTATTCTTCTCCACACGAAACGACTGTACTTATTCACAATATGTTTATCTATGAAAGAAATACACGTCTAAAACTTAAGCTGCTGTCATTTAAAAAATGCATCATGTTTAATACAAACACGCTTTTGGGGCCCCCTCGAAATGGCTAAAACAGGCTTTCTTAGACAGCTATAACTGGAAAAATACCATCCGGATTCGTAAAAAATAACGTTGGAAGCATGCGTTGAACAAACACAGCAGCCAACAACAAAACTTTCATTTTTTACCACCTTAACAAATCCCATTATGTGAATCAGAAAATTTCCATTTTAATTTTTATAATGTTGATACATAATTAAAGTTTGGTTTTACACAGTTTTAAAAATCAAATCAGGTAGGTACCCCCCACCCCAAAATATCCATTCGGTTGAGTAAGCCAATTTCTGGCGTTTCTCATTACACCAGTGTAGTAGTGGGTAAGTTGGCAATTTCTCCCCGGATGTTGGCCTTCAGGACGTGTAGGGTCCTTGGACGGTTGACAACGCGGTATGTGTAAATCTGAGCAGAAAAAAGTTAAGTTTTTTTTTTATAATCTAAATGTATTATGAATTAAAGATTTTTCGTAAAAATGAATACGTTTTACACGCTACTGCACGGTCCATGCTCTAGGCGAGGGCTAAAAATAATAAAAAATGAGTTGTTTTTTTAATGCAGAAATATATCACTTTTTGTTTTATACAGGATACCCTGTAGCCTACAACATCGTTATTCAGTGTATGTAAGTCAGTTGGTTTTATATTAAAGCATAAAACTTTTTTTTTTTTGCAAATTTCTTCTTAGATATGCCATTATTAGAGATGGTTTATCGCCGGAAAACTAGACTGTTTGCTGTGTTTCGACGTACGTTCAGCTTTCAATATACAGTACTGGCTTTCGCTTCTACGTGGAGCTGTTGCCCTATTAGACTGAAACAATAAGAATCTCTCTATTGTAATATTTTGATTCCTGTTATTGGCCTGCAGGCAAGTACGCTGTATCAGATGTACCTAAATCATCCAATCATAAATGATGCAAGAAGCTGTATGTAGCGTATTCAAGGTTGTATTGGTACAAAAAATTTCGTGATACACAGTCGTCTCTAATTATTATGAAAACTGATTAGCTTTCACAAATTTTATTACAGTAAAAAATTGTTACAATGTTTGTCTACAAAACAAACAGTATATCTTAACAAATTAAAAAAAAAAATAATTGTAATTTGTAAAATTGTCGGTCAAGCGTCCCTTTAAAATTCGGGGATGTGGTATTTGAACATCGTGTGACATTGCCTTGAGAGGATGCGCATGCGCTCAGACTGTATCTGAGGAGCAAACTTTCAAAACCAGACATGGCCACCTTATCTAGCTGTAGAAAAATGTGAACAAACATGATATTTTATAGCACTAACTGAGAATAAACATACCAATTTCAGTAAGACAGGTGTTTTTTTAACGGAGACTGAGTTCATACTCGTATGTAACACATCTTGCTTATTTAGAAAGGGCATTTTACTAATTTTCGGGATTTTGGACATGTCTGGTTTTGAATGTTTGCTCCTCATCTGTAGTTTCAGGTGGCGTGCTGTATGGGTAGGGTCCGGTAGTTTTCGCGAAGAGATTTTTGCAGCACTTTGTTTTAGTGCCTTACGTGCACACCTGCATTTCTTCTTTGTGGTCAGTGATTGGATGCTTTAACATACGTCTGGCGGTTAAACCCGCAAATCACAGACGTTTTGTCACCGTTATCCGTGTACTGATTGGCACAGCCAAATGAATAATGACTATGCACAAAAAACACTCTGCCAGTAATCATGAAGTTGAGCTGCAGGTGTGCACGTAAGACACTGAAACAAAGTGGAGCAAATATCTTTTCGTGAAAACTACCGGGCCCTACGTATGGGTAGAAGAGGCACGAGTATTTCCGCGTATTAATCTGGCAACAACTTGGACTTCTCACACCTATACACACACTGACCAAAGTCAAATATCCGTTGGCTTCTAGCAGTAACACGTGTTACCACCACGACTTGTTTCCTTATTTATCACTGGCTTGCAGTCGTCAAATATGTGTTAAAACATGTGTCGTCTAATCACAGAAGTAGTAGTGAAGTATACATTATTAGTAGGGACGGGAATTTTTGGTGAAAAGATTTTTGGCCCACTTTGTTTCAGTGTCTTACGTGCACACCTGCAGCTCAATTTCATGGCTATTGACGAAGTGTTTTTGTGCAGAGTTATTATTCATTTGACTGTGCCAATTAGTACACGGATAATTGCCACACGTCGCGTCTGTGATTTGCGGGTTTAAAACCTCCAGACACTGGGTGTTACATCATCCAATCACTGACCACAATGCCGAGATACAGTTGCGCACATAGGGCACTGAAACAAAGTGCTGCAAAAATCTTTTCGCGAAATTTCTAATCTCTAATTACTGACATTCAACCTGACCTAAATTCAATACGCGAAATAATCGTGCCTCTATGTATGGACTGCAGTGACCATAAAGATGGCGAAGCTACCCGTGGCCGGACGTCTGCCGCGTCGCCTGCAGACATCGCGATGACGTCAGCAGTCAGCTGTTCCCCGGGGCGTAATTAGTCCGCCGGCTGTCGGATGCGGCCGTAGCTAATTGGCGAAAACGAGAAGCGACGTTCCCCATTCCACCACACCAGATCTCTGTCCCTGCCGAGCGTGTTTCCAAAGCCGCGTCTGAGAGACTTTTTGCGGCTCCTAGCAATTACGTGCTTGGTGTTACGTGGGCGCTCTCTCTCTCAAGTCTACGTAGGCTGTCTGGAATCGCAAGACTTTCGTTTCGTGGAGGACTAGACATTTTATCGCAGGTAAAAGAAGTAAACGGCGTTATCTTGTATCCTCCACGCGAGTAAATTTTTAGTTCGTCTCCTTCACACAGCATTTAGTGCGTCATCACTAGAGCTGGATTTTTGATGAAAATAATTATGCAACATTTCGTACCAATGCATAACGCGTGCGTCTGCGCCACTGCTTCGTTGCTATTGGCAGAATGTATATGTACTAAGACGGCGCTCATTTGGCCAGTGTTGCCAGAACTGACCATTATAATTGCACACACGCTGATACACACACCTTCACAACCACAAATATACAGTATCTGTCGTCATATAAAATTGCCTTCCTGAGACGAGAACGACTTTTAAATCACTTTATGTATAAGTTTAAATAAAAATTGCAGAATCAAAATTGCGATCCTGATCGTCTAATAATGATATTTATTGAATGTTAAAAATGCTACTTTGAATGTATTCAAATACAGCGTATAAATACGAGAGAAAGAACTAAATTATCTTTGGATTTGGAGATAAACGAAGTAAATTGAAACTTCTGACAGAAAAATTGTTCAATTGGGGGAGACTTCTAAAATACATCATTACACAAATATTACACAATTTGGCTGTGCCAATCAAAATAAGGTTCCTGCGATACCACACCTGTTATTTGCGGGTAGATCCCCAATACGCTGTGAGGAAAAAAAAAAGCCAATTACTGACCACGAAGCAGAGTTTGCAGATGTGCACATGAGGCATTAAAACAAAATGTTGCATAAATTTTCCCCAAAAATCACTAGCTCTAAGTCATTACTTCGATAGACTTCATATTGCACTAAGACTGTGTTGTACACGTGTGCCAGTTTTTTTACGCAACACTGCCATATCTTCATCCGTTTAAAGAAAATTAACTTCTGCGTGTGTAGTTTTTAAAATACGGCATGTTCGTCAGAAACCTGCTGCTGTCCCGTCAGAATAGAATAGTCAAGAACAGACTTTTCGAAACTTTTATAGCTTCAAAATTAAAATTCTGATTCGAAATGGACGTAGAAAAATTATTTTGTCTTTACGGCATACTTTCTGCAAATAACATGTATGACGTCTTGAGTCACTCTCCCCCCAACATAGCCGAACTTGGCGAAAATGGGTGATTTTCCGGTCGATTTAGGTGAAATGAAAACCTTGATGCAGTATTCGAATAAGCAACAAAATGAAAGGAATACCACTGAACGCTTCAGAGGCGAGAATACTTGAGTCGTTGAGGCGATGCGGCATTCGATACGCGCAGGTCTATTGAATATAGGCTATGCACTGCACTCTGCGATTCCTCACGGATAATTTTTACATATTGATGGTTCGTAGAGAAAAGTTACAATAATTAAACGTTGAAAACGTTTACTATAAAGTTTAGCTCGTTTAAATGTAGACAGCATTGTTTCAGTGTCAAGCGGCGGTAAATGCCTTTGCACCTGACGCATGAAAGTGCCGCGCCTATCCTTTTCCAAGCGAAACAGCTAACCTTATTCAATATATATCTACGAAAAGAACACGCGGTTAAAAACTACGCCTCTGTAATATTAAATGCGACATGGTTATTACAAGCATGTTTTAGGCCCGCTCAAAATGGCTAAAAACGGCTTTTTAGACAGTTGCGACTGGGAAAACACCACTCGGATTCGTAAAACGTGTCATATCCAAATTCGCACAAAACGATTTTATACTAGAAAGGATACTTACCGAAATGAAATAACTTTCACGGAACAGTGTAACGGACTACGCTAAGATCTGTAAAATCCTCATTGAATATTGTTTGTATAGGTCGTTCGGGATAAAGTAAACACTAAAATGTTAACCTTTGAAAAAAAAAAAAAAAAAAACATTAGCCGTTACTACGTGTAAGTCAACATTTCATATAGTTGCCTTACTTCTTGTACGGTTGGCAGCAGCGAAATCCCGCAAAATAGTTATTTGTATTTTCCTATTTAAGTACGACAAAACTGAAATAAAATGATACGAAATCGACATAATTGTATTTTATATAATTAATAAACTTTTTTTTATTCAAATTATACAGATTCCTATTGACTGCACAATTTATTTTACACGCGCAAACGTTAAGTGACGTGTCCAGAGGGGTTCGACAGTTCGCGTCGTTAGCCAGTACGCGCGGAAAGATATGAATAGGCTGAAAATAGAATTTAAGCAGGGCTTTATTTAGTGTTCACTTTATCCCGAACCGCCTATATAAAAAATCAGATTATTGGCAATTTGTATTTTAGTTCCATTTTTTAAAATCAAATAAATTAATACGATTTTTAAATGCATACTTTAGCGTAGCCCAGGGCACAGTATTCAGTGCGATTTATTAAATTTTGTTTTGTAAACATTTTGACTCTTCACATTCCACTATATAGAACTATGAAAATAAAGTTCATTACAAAGAAAATATGTAAATTATGTATGTCTACAAAACAAACCATATCTCATACAAACACAAAAAATTATTTTAAAAAATTAAAATTTTCGGTGAAATCGATCTTCAACATGCGAATCCTTAATCTTGCTTTCTACACGGTTCTGTGGTAGGCAGCGGCCTTAATAAACTGTACGGCTGTAAAGTTCTCCTATTACAGTAGCATATGCATATGGACCGGGGGAAGAGAGCTATTTTCTTCCTCGCATGCAGTAGCGTAGCCAGGATTCTTTTTTCGTTGTTGGGTCGGGGCCGCGATGACCAATTCAATAGTCATTCGAAGGCGTCCGGGTTAGATTCCCAGCGGGGTCGGTCCCCGGATTTTCTCATGTCGACGATGCCGCTGGTCGGCGGGTTTTCTCGGGAATTTCCCGTTTCTTCCGCCCAGTCATTCCGGCGCTGCTCCATAGTCACCTCATGGCGTCGAAGAGGTGAGGTTGAAGAGGTTTGCACTATTAAAAACGTAAGCAGTGAGAAGTGAGTGTATGCAGTAGCGAGGTTACTGCCTAACTTCAGCCAATAGTAACCGACTTTCAGTATTGTATTTTATTGCTGTATTGTTTATACCTAAGGGTATGGTTGAAAACAATTAGTAAATTGAGGGAATAGCCATTGCAAAGCACGTAAACTAGGTTCTTCCTACAGTTAAAAACTTGTAGATTACGTGGAAATTAAAGCAAGATGGCGGTTGTCGAGTGAAATACGAATGGCATCGTGGGAGTACCGACCTGTACGGATTCCCACGCCGAACTTGAGAACTTTGTACTTAGCCATTGGAAGGTGTTGGGGCGTGTCACGTGAAAACGTGTTTACTCATTCTTTTTACTATCAATAAAAATAATATACACTTGAAACTACAGATGCCACGTTTTGAAAGAAAATTCAGTATGCTTGTTAGAAACATGTTTTCTGTGCCTATGGAAATGGCTATAATGTGTTTTTTTTTTTTAAATACTGATGTAACTTCAACATTAGATCCGTGCATTGATGTTTAATTTATACTATGCATGAAAAATGTTAGGGTCCTAGCTCAGTCTCGTAGAAAAAAGAGCTGTACGATAACATAGCACGCCAGTTTAGCGCGCTGCGAATAGAGACAATGTGCCTATCGCCGAGAATGGTACTCTGGCTCTTTTCACTCCACTCTTCCCTTTCGTCAAACGCGAAATTCTGAAACCGGTACGCACAATTCTTAATAGGTAAGCAGTAACAATTCAATTGTGAATGCTTCAGTTCAAATCAATGTGGCGGAAAAAATTCTTAAGGCCTACTGCATTAAGCTGTAAGTTTTTAACAGTGTAAATTCCTTTAGGCGACTGCCTACCTCACGCTTCAAATGCGTTGTAGTGTGTTCATAAATAAGTTTTTACTATAAAAATATTCCACGTGTGCCCATTGTGCCAACGTACGAAAATTAAACACTTCAGACAAGGTCGGAACATTAAGACAATATCCTTATTAAAAACACAGTTTCTAAGCTTTCAAACGTGGCTCACTCTAAATCTAAACTAGTGAATATTCACTGATTCACGCCGATGTATGGAGCAGTTTCCACAAATGAATTAGTGAATGTTCAGATTTTCCAGTAATTTTTCACTGATTCAATAAGTGAAATATTTTCTTTGAAAAACAACTGGATGAACTGTGAATATTCACTGATTCACCTGTGTGAAATTGAAATTCTTAAGGGAAATCAGTGAATATTCACGAATTAAACAGTGTCTATTTTCACTGATTCAAAATGTTGAAACTGCTCCATCCATCAGCTTGAATCAGTGAATATCCACTAATTCAGTTTTAGAGAGCTGAAAACAGCCTTTCCAGGCGACCGTACATCAGAATGTACTAACTGGATGTATGGGAATACCAGATTGCGATGTGCAATGAACTTTGCTACAGACGTTTCATCAATGGAATTATATGGTCACCGCTTAATATCCCATAGTAAAAACAGTGAGGCGATGCGGCATTTGATGCGCGTTTCAAAGTCGTCCGTATGTCTCGGTCATTCCTGAGCCTGTGTTGTAATGGTGTTATTGCTACTTTCTCGCAATAAGGTTGTTCTGGGACAAGTAGTATGCCCTCCTCCCCCACGCTACATGTGCGGTGTTCCTCGTCCTGTTTGGGCCGTGTACTCGGGCGGCCTCTCCTCTCCTCTCGTCTCCGGGTGTAACGAACAACATCCTGCTTGGTAACGCGCGCCCCAGACCACTTTAAATGGCGTATTTATCGTTTCCTCCCCGCCGCGCTGTTGCGACATTGCTATACCGTCGTCAGGCGGCAACCAACGTATCTGGGGCGTCGGCGAGCTTCACACGTTGCCGCCACCCCCTCCCCTCCAGAGCAGAGGTCTTTGTGATGTCTATCGCCGCGGCTTGACTGATGTCGATACTTCCCGCGTCCCCAACCTAACCTCCGCGCTTCACAATTAGGGTTACCAGACATTCAGAACGAAAAGGACTAAGAATATTTCTCCTAATATTTAAAATAATTATCACAAGAACATAGTTTGATGTGATGAACCAAGTTTAAACATTCTGTATCAAAGAACATAACATAATTTTGTTAAGGCTATGACAAAGTGCAGTAGCACGTCATACCTTATAAAGTGACACATTTTAATTTTTCATGTAGGTAAGTCGTGTGTGCGTGTGAGACACGGCCGTAGAACAACAGGTCTGGACACTCGCGAGGAAACTTGACCCCCTTGTTGTTTGGCTGTAGTTCACCAAGTTACCGAGAATATTGTGTTTTATTGGCGCTGATGTTAGGGCGGTCGGACTAAACTCCGCCCACTTCCTTTCCGCCTAGATAAACAATTTATCAAAACGTATTTTTTATCAATTCATGAAATACTTTCTCCGCTCATAAATTTAAGAAAAGGCTCCAGAAATATTTATTTACTTTATAAATTTAACAATGGAAAAAAGTGGACGGAGTTTATGAGTCCGACCGTCTGGAAAACAGCGCCAAAAAGTACGGCATTCTCGGTAACTTGAACTACAGCCAAACAACAAGCGGGTCAATCAAAATACATTGGTAGATAGGCGAGTGTCCAGAACTGTTCTTCTACGACTGTGGTGCGAGATAAAACTCAATGAATATTGAGCGTGTAGCTGTGTACCAACAGAAATGTAAATTTTACAAGGTGATCCCATTTTGTCAAAAAGCCGGACATTTGTGGACATTAAGAAAACCCGGCGGGACGCAAAAAAAATTCACAATACGAGGAGTTCTTGACTTCCGCATGGACGCAAAAAACTTTTTTGGCCAGTACACGATGAGTATCTATTCGTAATATTTACCCCACTTCTGCAAGTGCGAATGAAAGTTACACGTGGCAGTCTAGAATTCTACTCCAACAAACAGAAGTTCAGTTTCTCGTGTAATAGGTAGAGCCGCGATTTTATGGCGAAAATATTTTTGCAACATTTGGTTTCGATGCGTCATGTGTACACCTGCAGCTCTGCTACATCGTCTGTGGTTGGATGATTTTACCCTCACTTGCCTTGGCAAATTATAGACGTACAGACTCACAATAATCTTATTCTGATTGGTGCAGTCAAATGAGAAACGTGTCTGAACAAAGACACGCTGCCAATAACCTTGAATCAGAACTGCCGATGTGCATTGAGTCACTGAAACAAAGTGGGGCAAAAATCTTTTCGCGACAAAATCGTGGCCCTAGTAATAGGCAGTACTACTGTTTATATAGGCTACCCGTATCACACGTATGTAGGACAGATTAAGTAGAGTAGGGCAAGGAAATTAAATCAAGAATGTACGTCACTTGCGTGTATAGACTACGTTGAAATGACACTCGGATGTTGCTACTGATACGATTGGCCTTTGTTGCTGGCAGATCGTGTTTTTGCAGTAGGCCGCTGGTATAGATGACTACGCTGTCGGCTGTGGGGTATTCCTGTCTGTTCATTTTCGTCTGCGCATCCGTTCTGCACAGGCGGTCTTCTTTCCGCTCTTTTCCTATTCTCCAGTGACAATTACTTTAGGGTGGTTTAAATTATGACACATTAGTTTAAAATATGAACCAAGGATTTTTTTTTTCTGTTCAAAGGTCGGATTTGTTAAGTTAAGAAACTATAATGTAAGAAATACGCGGGCACTGCTCCGCGATTCGCGGCTGCGCAGAACGGTGCGCGCGCAGTTCAAACTAGCCAATGGCTCGGCACTGAAATCTATTACTTTCATACTCTTTGGAGAGCACACGACCTTTCGTTTCGTACGTTGGCGAGCTCTCGTCGAGGCACTTGAGTGGTTAGGCGGCGATATGGGGAAGTTCGGCAGCGTGATCGTGGGAGGAGCAAGTGGTCGCCTCGCCGGGGCGTGTTTGACGGGCACCTCTGTGTCGCTTGTTTCGCGTTTCGGAAAATTCGTTTTGAGCTTTAGCAGTGAAACTTTACAGTTGTCGTAAATGCACACTTGTTTGCGTGATAGTGTATATAATACGTGAGAGCGTAATTTTCCAAAATTACACGATTGCGGATCAGAAGCACTGGCTTTGACGTGAGTTTGACGTCAAGTCCTGAAGTTGAAAACGTGTATTTGTCGAGGTTTCGGCTGTTGTGTTGCGGCACTGCTCAAGGAAGGCCTTCACTACGTAAGACTGGATATGCCTCGGATGGTGAGTGTTACAGTTTTAATTTTGAATCACCGTTGCTGTCGCCATTAAAGAATCACAATGACCTCCTAAGGCAGCGTTTGTGTGTGAGAGGCAGGAGCGGTAAAGTTGCTGTTGACCGGCGTATGTAATGTATTATCGCCTCTCCGCGTAAGTCACTCAGCTGGCGTGCAGTACTTAACTATTATCCCTTTTCCTGTGGGACATTAAGGGGGATATACCGCCAAAGCAGTGAATTTTATCAATTTTCGACGCAACGTTTTCCTCTCGCATATTACCGAAAATCAAGGTTCGACAATCCGGAAATTATACTTTTGTACAAATTATTACATAACTATATAGTCAGACTTGACATATTTTTGGAGCAGTGACGGCAGATAGGAAAAAAGAGACATTTTTTCTTCTGCCATCAGTGCTCCAAAAATAAAAAGTCTGTGACTATGTAATAAAGTAGAAGGTGTACAAAAGTGTAATCTAAGGATTGTCGAGCCTTGATTTTCGATTATAAGCGAAGGGAAAAAGTTAAATAAAAAATTGTGAAAATTCACTGCTTTGGCGCTCCATCCCCCTTAAGCTGATACTATATATTTTTTGTGGACAGCGTAGTTAAATCAAACGCTTGTTTCTATGGTCGTGTAGTTCGAATCCGGTTGTAATTTTCCAGAAAAGTCTATTTTGGCCGTTTTGAGGGGCCCGAAAAAGTTTCATATAAACGTGCCGAGTTTTCAAAACTATAGTGACGTAGTTTGAAGTGTGTGTACTTTTCGAATGTATACAAATATATAATGTGCGTTAAATAATTTCTTGTAAAAAATAATAGTCGTAATTAGCTGCAACACATTTAGGCCGTTTAGGGTAAAATTTCAATCCGGATTGAAGCTGGAGTGGACTGAGGAATCCGGATTGAGATTTTACTGTAAACACAGACTGGACTGAAAAGAAAACGGCCGGACAAAGTTGCCGCCATATTGTGTTGTGGTTAGGTTAAATAAGAACAGAACACTTCATAATTTAACAGAAAGCGTTTAAAGCAGGTATTTGTAAAGCTAAACAGCTTTTATAAAGCAAACGGAAAAAGAAAAGTGGCGCATCTCATGAAGGAAAAAGCCTTATTTGGAGCAATTCTTATTTTTCGTTTGTCATCTGTTCTTTGCTTCGTACTGTCGCCGATATATAGCATTATTACGTTTTCAGTCCAGGTTGATTTCAGCTTGGCTTTTGTTTACAGTTCAATCTGGATTGTAATACTGTATTTACCGTAAACACAGTTCGTCAATCCATGTTCGCTACACAGTCACTGAGAGTTGACTTATCTTCAGGTTCAATCTAGATTGAAGTTTTACCATAAACGTAGTAATTTGAAGCGAAGGTGACCAAATTATTAGATGCCGCGAGCAGTCCAGTATTTTGTCTCTTTAAGGATGTTGTAATGATGATAAATCGTAAATAATGTTGTAATCATAATGTATTTTCATAAGTGTTTATGTAAGAGTACGGTTTCATCTTGGATGCAACTTAACTCGCATATTTTACACGTGTAGGTGCGTCAAAGGTAGAATTTGTGTGCTATGTTGTATTGCAAATAGTGACAACCAATTGACTTGCTCAAATAAAATAATTCAGAACATGGTATGGGCTGCGTAACGTAACATTTATAAACGTAAAACGTACAAGATCGCAAAGGAACAGGAAAAGGGTGCATGTTCATAAATTTTTTTTAGGGGGGAGGGGGGAATTGTGAATTTTATATTAGGTTACGTAACTCATAAATTTTTTTTAGGGGGGAGGGGGGAATTGTGAATTTTATATTAGGTTACGTAACTCATGTGCTATTTCACTGAATTATTCCGTTTTTATGTCAGTCAACTGGATTTTACTACTTGCATGGATGTAAATTTCCACTTTGACGCACCGTTATGATAAAACTAAGAATTAAAAAATTGTTTCATAAGAAACAGGATTGAATGGGGAACTTTTGTACGACCTTTTAGTATGATCCTATAGTTGGTTGAAAGCATGTCACTAAGTACTACGGTAAAATACTACTACGAAATCTGCCAATGCCAATTTGGTGCAGTACGTAAGTGGCGCTCACATAATTCCCAATTGTATTGCCTCGTAGGTGCTAGTGGAGTCTGCTGTATCGGTACTTAACAGGGGCGGCATTTCAGGTTTTTTTTTAGGGTAAAAGGGGGGGGGCAAGATTTTTTTCGGCAACAGTAACCTTGTTGCATCTTTTTTTATTAAGCATGTGTACATTATAAACTATAATAACAAAACTTCAGTTTTATGTGCTTTAGTAGCACTATTTAAATCTAATAAAAATAAATTTTATACACTTAAAATTGTAGAACATGCCCCCTAAATGAAGCCCCTGGGTACTTACATAAGCGTGCGTTGGTGAGGGAGGTTCCGAAGTTGTCCCCGGAAGTGGTACGATACTCTACAAAGAGAACTAGTACAATACGTAGACGGGCCAGGAGGGTGTTTGGAGGGCCAGGTGGTGTTGGTAAGGTGTGGTCCAACCCCCTCGTGTGTCGGGGTGACCAGCTGCAGAGGCACGATGGGCAGCTGTGGCAATATTTCCCTCTACTGGGGAGAGAGAGGTCATCTCCGCGACGTGAGTCAAGAGACTTAGCCGAGACGTGGATTCAGCGAGGACTATTTATTTATGTTTACTAAGGGCGCAGTCTACCAGATTGTAAGAGGTTCAGAAGTGACGGACCTATAATGACGACCTTGAAGCGCCTATCAAATGTCACTCGCATTGCCACGAGCCAAGAGTTGAACTAATGTACAAGATTCCCGCTGATCCATTTTTACTATGGTGCTTTCAGGGTGTTAAAGTGCGATAAAATCATATTTATATTTTAAATGAAATAATGCTAGTTTTGTAGACGATACTTGTGAGTACATTTTATTCCTACGAAACCCTTTTAGCTCTCATAGTTTTCTCATAACGCGGTGTCAAAAGTTTGCTAGCTTCAAATAGTGAAAACCAACTGACCTACTTAAACAAAATAATTCATTGTGAGCTTACGTCCCATGGACTGAAAAAAAAAAAAAACACGTAATATTTTGCATTAAAAAATCGCAAAAGTCCAGAAAAATGTTAATATAAAGATTACCTACTCGTGTACTGGCTAAAATACTGATTTTAGACCTTTAGTTTATTGATGAAGAATGTTTCTAGTGACATTCTAAGTAGTCCTACGTAAAATATTTTTTATGTTTTTTAGTTTTGGTTTTTTTTAGGTTAGGTTTTTTTTAGGTTAGGTTTTTTTTAGGTTAGGTTTTTTTTAGGTTAGGTTTTTTTAGGTAACCTAACTTTATTTAGGTCAGGTTAGGATACCTAACCTAATCTAACTTAAACTAATCTAACAACCTAACCTAAAAAACCTAACAAATTTTCTTAAGTAGGACTACTTAAAACGTCACTACAAACATTTTTCATTAATAAATTGTCTAAAATCAATAGTGTGGCCGGTACACGATGAGTAGCTAAACTTTGATATTTACCAAAAAAAAGTTGTAAATTCCACAATTCTTTTAAACACCCAAACATTTCGCGGGATTTTTTCAAACGTTTTATTACGTAGCCAATAGTATGTTAATTTACTGTGATTTATTTCACGTACGTCAGTCAGTTGGTTTTCACTATTCGCATGGCAGCAGAACATGCAAATTTTGACAGTGACACACCGTTATGAGAAAACTATGCTAGCTAAAATTGTAAGAGGAAACTGTACTCAAAAGGTATAGTTTACAAAACTAACACTATTTCATACAAGTATAAAATTGAGTTTATCGCACTTGAACACCCTTAAGCGGTAACCATATAATTTTACTGGTGGAAAGTGCGTAGCGAAGTTCAGCGCACGTCTATATCAGAATTGCACATGCATCTGGTTAGTGCATTTTGAAGTACGGCTGTGTGAAAGGCAGTTTTCAGCCATGTTGGAGGGCTTCTAGTTTAATGTGTTCACAATGAGAGTATCCTTGTACGAAGCGTGTTTTTCTTTACGTACATTGGCACATTAATTTAATACATCCCAAGAAACATATTTTATAATTTTTGGTCGTGGTAGTGCTAGAATTAAGTTTTGACGGTAGCGTAATTACAATCTTAATTTAGTTCTTTTTGGTAGTGTAGTGAAACCGAGAAACAAATACAAACTTTGCCTAATCAAACAATACTGTATTGTGTATTGAATTATCGTTAAATTCACTAAAGTTTATAATAGTTTGCTATTTTATAAACATGTTTGTTTTATTTTGGGAAACGGTCGAATGGAGATATGCATGGGAACATATAACGTATTTTTTTTGTGGGTGCAAAGAAAAATTGACACCGGCGTTGCGTCTAGCTGCAAAAAGTACAGTGCTTGGCACAAAATGGTTGTAAACATGGCGCCTATCAAATACTTAGGCACACGTTCATTTACTTTGCGCATACGCATATGAAAAGCGCGGGAGTGTGTTCAGTTCAAAGTACGACTTGAGGTGCAAGTGAAGAACCGCTTTACTTGCTTTGTACTTGCGCTGCGTCGGTGCAAGTAGCAGGTAATGATATTTAGGTCGTGTCCGAATTTGCCTGAAGTACTTACTTTATAACGTACTTATCCCCGGAAATGACATTACAAGGACTGTCCGAATTAGAAGTAAAGTATGAAACTTCCCAATAAAGCACAAGGAAACGAATGCCTTCTGCGTCCTTCTCGCGTACTCGTAGCTCTGGTGTGGTTGCCATTTTGAATGTTTAAAATTACAGCTTGTAGGTTATGTATACTAACATTGTAATTTCGGATGGCTACACTCTTTGTAAGTATATCCCGTCATAGTTTTCCTTATCTCTAACGGCACTTACTGATTGTGCCATTATTTATCCTCCGAGGATTATGTTTGTAAAATTGTACTTCATGTGCCAAACATGCATTCAAATATTGACGCGAAAATGTTTTCTATCAACAGCTAGCTAGATACGGGCTATAGATACATCTGTATAATTTCTCGACATAAAAGTTGAAGCTTTTGTCCGAATTCGTTACGTATTGAGGAAAGGACAGTTAAAAGTACACAAATTTAAATCTACTGTTCAGAGTGTCGCCATGTCCGAAACTTAAACAAGCAAGTAGGCCGGCGTTTAAACACACTCCCCTTTCCCAACCACAGTGAAAAGGCCAACTTGGACGACAATATAAGGCACTGTATCGAGCTAAAAGGTAGCTGTATCAGTATGGTCACGTAGAAAAGATGTGCCGCCAACAACCCGCCGTGCTAGGGAGGTCGCTGGTTCGAGTCCCTATACGTGCCGCTCCACTACATCCACCACAGCCTTCGACATCATGAACACGTTGGGAACGTCAGCTCCGATTAGACCTCTCGTTAATTATAATAAACTGTTAACATCGCTACCCTCCGAACTAAACAATTATGTAGGCTTTACAAATAACTTTAGGCCTATATAAACTAGAACAGATCTTATTCACTTATTTGTTTATCCACGTAACTCTCCTCTGTAGCGAAACCCCTAGTGTGAGCCATTTTTAATGGTTCACAACACTACCAAAGAGCATTCTTGAATTCGGACACATCCGTAGTAACGCGGACATTTTGAAACCGGGACAGACTCCTTGATGTCGTAGCGGCAGGTTTTTTGACGTAACACAGATCGCTCTAATCAGGTTATCTTCGCACTGATGCAGATACAGAACTGAGGTGCGAGCGGATGTCGTGTTTCTACTCTCCACTGCTGTACGCGTTGAGGCGGCAAACCCTCGAGAAGTGAGGTTGTGTTTATGAGGCTGAGTGTGTGGTGTCTCGTCTATCATAATGTATAAAATAATCAACTCTTAAGTGTCGCTATTAAATTTAATTATGATTATTATTACATCTAAAGGGTGCTATTTTTGTTATAAAACTGTTTTGTGCTAGAATTATTGTAAGAAATTGTGTTAAATTTTATTTTAATTTATCCATTAAGACGTATGTAATATTTGTCTACATGGTACTGTGGAAGAAAAGGCGATAATGACTTAACTGCGCCATCAATAAAAACGCTATTAAATTAAATCTCTGCAGTAGAGGTTTACGGATGTTAAAATCATTTTCAAATCGAAACGCGAGTATTTTTGGAATTCAGTTATAAGAGGCCTAGATATTACCATATTAAATGTTTTTTTGTGGTTTCAAGACGTTATTTTTCTATGGGTGGTTCGAAATAAATTGAACATTCAAAATCCCTGCTAATATTCCATTTTCAAACAACTAGGATCTTTCCGCCCGCAACGGCTAACGGCGGGAACTGTCGAACCCCTCTGGACACATCACTTGATGTTTGCGCGTCTAAAATGAACTGTCCAGTCGGTAGGAACTTGTAATAGAATGATAGACAGAGTATTGACTTTCAAATACAATCCTCTAGATTTCGGTGGATTTTGTTTCAGTACAGCTGTATTTAAATAGGAAAATTCACGGAACTATATTATGCAATTTCGCTGCCAACCGTACAAGCAGTAATGCAGCTACAGTTACTGCTGAATTATAGTTAGTAACGGCTAGTGATATTCCTCCAAGGTTAAAGTTTTAGTGCTCACGTTATCCCGAACGACCTATAATAGGTGATTAATTTTTGTCTAGAAAGTAAAGAATACTACCGCATAGTGTTGTATAAATAAACACGATAAAATATCTAATCGAATGTTGAACAGTAGATTTTATCGACAATTAAGTATTCCAGTCGTCTGCTCGAATTTGTACCTTTCCGTACACCTTAGATATACTAAGCTTTAAAATGTCAAGGGAACTTGGGTCACGTGCCCTCCCCTTCCCGATTCGTCCCTGCTTTAGCGAGCTTAGTTAATAATTGTAAGTAGTGTCAGTAAGCTATAAGTGTACTGGATAGTACGTGGACCGCGTATATCAATAGTGCTGGGACCGAGCCTAAGGCCGTGGTTGGCGAGCTGCTCTGCAAGGTCACACTCGCATCTCGCATGTGTCGGAGGCGCGCGGGCATGCGTGACCGGACCATCTGCGCGAGCGTTCCCCCTCCCCCCTCCTCCCTTACATCTCACCACTCGTCCCGCAAGCGGCAAGGACCACACTTCCACTGTGGCCGCTGCAGTAACTGCTAGGCACTCTGTGACTCATAGCTACACTGTATGTACACACGGTCCGCGCGTCTCGCTATGAGCTTTGCCGAGTGCAGCGAGATAATGCACTCCCTTTCTTTGCGAATCAAGTCTTTGATATTTTTATTCGTCCTCAAATTAAGGTCTCCCTCTTTAGTTTAGCAGTGGTTTCGAAAATATTTTTTTATGCAAATTAAAACATAAAAAATTCATTCTGGCAGTTTTCACTTATATATCATGGTTTGTATCTGAATTTTTCTGTTGCAATACACCAAACATATTTCTATATTTTCCCCCCTGAAATGCACATTTTTTGATGTCAAAATAAGCCAAAAACGGAGCAAAGTAATTGTTTTCTAGCAAATGGTGCATTATTTAAAAAAAAACGCTCTGGAAAAATTGTGTATCGTATGACTGTACACAGTCCCAATTTTTTTTTTCAAATCATTCGGTTAAAAAAGATTTAAGTTATTTGCAATTGTTCGAAATAAATGAAAGATCATGGCCTTAACAGTATACGTACTGTACATTGCCGTAGGACATGTCTTATAAAAATTCTTTGATATTGTATTATACTTAACCAAGTAGAAAATTTTAATTTGAAGGCTTGAATTTTTATAGGTAATTTATATGCCCAAGTTATTTAGCTATTTCGAAGAAAGTGTTTACTATCTAAGGTTATGAAAATAATTTTGTTTTTGCCTGGGTACTATAGGTGTGAAAGCTGGCATTTGTACTTGGTTTTATTTTCGTAATACGACTTAACAAAGACGTGGTAGGTAACGGGTAAAATTTTAAAACTTTCAAATTCTTTGCAACGAGTACTAAATAAACTACGTATTTTGCTGTAATGTAAATAAGTTAAGACGTACGTAGCCTCATTTATGGTAGCTACATGATGCTATATGAATTTGGCAGTGTCGGGAGATATAACAGTTATTCAATAACTGTTTAAATAACCGGTTATTCGTAAATAGCAATAACGGAAATAAGTTACACCGAAATTGCAGTTTAGCTCATCTCTAGTAGTTATTATGGGAGATGCAAAACAACGCTGGGAGCAACCCGTCGCGCCTTGCAGATATAATAGAAATGTATTTTACGTATGCGGGGCAAAGGAGACGCGAGTGTTTCATTTTTAAGGTTGTTCAAGTGGGGAAAAAACATAATTTTATATTTGTATGAAACAGTGTTAGTTTTGTACACATTACTTGAGAGTACACATACCTCTAACGGAAAAAAATTAGCTCATCTAGTTTTCCCGTAATGGCACTTCAAAGTCAAAATTTGCGTATTTTTACTTCATACAAAACTTGAAAACCAGTTAACATAAAGAAATGAAAAAAATCATATCAAAACTACGCGTTACTGTCTATGGCCTGTAGCA
>PNEQ01015186.1:0-19472 GCA_003012365.1 Medauroidea extradentata
TATATATATATATATATATATATATATATATATATATATATATATATATATATATATATATATATATATATATATATATACTATATGTATATATGTATATACATATTACATATATATGTATATATCAGGTGTAACACCTACAAGTCGCCAAGTGCATTTACACTTCTTAGTTGCTACTTCAAAAATGTAACAACACTGATTTTTTTTGGTCAAATGTCATATTTTCGATGCACTTATTGATATGTACTATAGTCAAGCCACCCTATTGATTGCCGAAATAAAATTAGATCTTCTATACGATTTTACTTGCAAAGACCAACAAAATGGCGTTTAGCCACTAACTTATTTAGTGCCGAAACATGAAAAATAAATTCAAAGTGAACAATAGCTGACAATTCTGCGAAGTTATGTTGTGAGTTTTGATGACAAGCATATCTGCACAAAGAACAGTAGCACATCGGAAAGGGATCTAGACCATGTGACACATGCCCCTTCGCCTAAGGGGACATTCTAGGGTTCATCTCATGAATTTGGCCAGCAAAATTTTGACGACGCACCCTAGAAGCACTATTCTAACTGGCACAAAGCCAGTTAAGATTTAAAAACACAAAATGAAATTTCTTAGAACTTATTAAAAAATCTGAATATGATGACAGTTTACTTAATTTATGGCAATTTTTAAAAAAGACAAAAATACTTTGTGTTTTTTAATATTTTAGCATATTGCCCATAGTATCTAATTTCAGTGTAAATTATTTAATTCGAGTAAGTCACTTGGTATTGATATTTCTATGTTCCCTTACCTTCCAAAATTCTGACTTAGACATGCTGCTATAGGAGAAATATGAAGAGGTAAAAAAATTTTACAAGTGGAAAATATAGTCACAAATAACGTCTATAAAAGGAAGACAATGTCGTGCAAATATAAAATTATGAATTTTTCCCACAAGAACACCCTTAAGTGAAATTACTGCTTTATGCACTATCACATAGACCGGCCGCTGGATATATATTTGTACTTGCAGACAACAGCAACAAAAACACCACCACCATCAATGACTTTTTCAAGATTGCGGACGCACCGGTTCAACAGGAAGGCATGACTCAATATTGAAAGAAGTTACTGGTTCAGTTGAAGAAATATTTAGTGCATTGAACTGTTAATTTCAAGTCTAAGCTGCGTGCATGAAAGTGGTATGCTGGTAAACCTTTAACATGTGATGTTTGTGAACTTACACATATATTTTAGAAGCTTTGGTATGTTTTAAAGTTGTGTCTGTTACTTAACTACATTAAGAATTAATTCGTGATGTCAATTAAAGACTCTTTTTAGATATTTGTGAGAACAACATATGAGTGTGGAAACAGAAACTGGTTCACTGCATATGGAAAATTAATAAAATAATATAAAACCTGTTAAACTCAAAAGCGTTAAGTTCTCCTTTTCAGGGAATGTAATACTTTATGGTACTGATCAATAGACAAAAAGTTAACAATTTTGTGACAGGAAGTTTTTGAAAATAATTTTTTTAGTTTAAAAAAATTGAAAGGTTACGGCAAGAGAACTTGGACAGACACTTTCAAACAGATGATAACATTTTAAACAAAAAATTTATTATTTGAAATAAAAGAAACTGCAACAACATTTCTTGAACCGTTCCAGAGATTGAGAACTTTGAAATTTTTGCAGAAAATAGGTGAGAAAAGTTGCTGAAAGTGCCTGCGTCTTGGACCAAGAATTAATGTTAAGAAAAGAAACAAAACTCTGTCATGACGTTTCAACATATATTAATTTAAAAAATCTCAAGACAATGAAAGTAACCCCTTGCCTGAACTGACAACAACAGTCACCAAACTTAACCTAAAATGTTTCCTTAGTCCACTAGAATAAGCAACACTACATCTATATATTGAATAACACTATCCAATTTTTGTAGGGTCAATCCTTGCCAAGTGTTCCAGCTTCATAAATTTTTTAAAATTTAATATTTTGTGTCTTGTTTACCTTATGTGTTGAAAATTGAAAATTGGCATAACAAAATTTGTATCACTTATTGTCTGATTCTGGCAGCAATTTTGTTGTCACGGTGCACAGCAATTTTTATGTTTGTAAGGGTTGGCACAAATTGACATACCTCTGCTCTGGTAAGTCCTGGCATGGTGGAACAAAATCTGGTGAGGTTCAGCACTGTGTGCTACAATTGTGAGTATAAAATGTCAATCTGAAATTATTCCATTATGCCAACCGTGAAGGTCAAATTCACACATTTAAATTGCAAAAATTTGCAGTTTCATAAATTTTTTTTATGATGACGGCAGTTTGTGTTAGCCATGAAAATATTTCTCTAAGTATTTGAGTAACAGTAGTGTGTACATAAATTATTTTTTTACTTACAGACTTGTAAAAATATGATTTTTTGAGATTTTTGCTTACACTACGGCTTAATATCTCTGGTGGGCAATTGTTTAAAAATCTGAAACTTATACATAGTTAAGTACTATATGGTATAAAACTCTAGTTTAAATTTTGTCTTTGAGATTTGACTGGTTTAGAAGCTACAGCATTGCAAACTTTGTGAGAAAATATATTTTTTTTATGTAACAGAGGTATATATTATAAAATCTCATATTAAAAAAAATGGTAACACCCATAAATTAGTTATTTCCTTGGTTAATTAATATACTTTTGCAGCAATGTTATTTTTTTAAGTATGCCTTGTAAGTTCGCCACTGTTAGAGCAGGAGGTGTGCAGTTCAGAACAAGCACAGACTTGCACTTGTACTATCTGTTCTTTCTTCCACTTGTTAGTCTGCTAGCTGCTTTGGTACAGAAAAGGTAGTTGACATTTCAGTGCTTGGATTTTCTTTCCAGTAATGGATAAAGAGTGTTCAATTGGAAATTTAACTAATGAACAGTGCCATAAAAGTGTTAATGGGTCAGTGATAAAGGATTTAAAGAAAACTGGAAAGTTTAGATTAGAACAACAACAGTTAATTTTTGCTATTGTTTCTTGTGATGTGAATTCTGTATGCAAGTACCATGAGATCAAGTACCTTGTGAAGTACCATCATATATTTGGCCAGTATTACAGTGATCCTTTACACATCCATAAAATAGGCACCATAAAGGGACTGAGAGAAATTCTTCCTGAACACATTTCTAAAGAAATGAACTACAATTTACAGCTTGTCCCTGGTAAGTCTTTGTGTCCTACATGTTATAAATAAAAAAAAGTGTTTTTGCCAATTGTGAGTGTTGAAACAGATAAAACATGTGAAAACTATATTCCTAACAGTGAGCACATGGAAACAGTGGACAATGTCTGCACTCAATTAGGTGTTTCACCAGCATCTAAAATAAGGAAATTGTGTGTAGACAAAAGACTACATGCCATAGCTGACAAGGTTAGCAAAGTTTCAGATGCTTTGAAAATAAATCTTGAACAATCATTTAATGAAGTGATGGAAATCCGAGACACAACTGTTGACCATGTAGAAGAGTTTGAAGAATTAATCATGAAGCTGAAAGAAAAATGTGCTGTTGCTGAAAAAGGAGAGCAGGTGAAAATAATTCCTTTACTTCCTAATTCATGGAGTAGGCAGAGAAAAGCTAATGAGTTCAACGTATCTGAGTGTCTGGTGAAACTGACAAGAGACCTAGTGAAAGATAAGGGCATTCTACCAGAGCTGGAAAAGAAAAAGGGGTTTGGTATTCAACCAGGGGTGGTTACTAAAGTCTGTGAATTTTATGTAAGTGATGAATATAGTTGTCCTTGTTCAGGAAATAAAGACTGCTTACCTGTAAAAATAAATAACATGAAAGTTCAAAAACAGAAAAGGCTACTGCTTTGCAATTTGAATTAAATTTTGTGGAATTCAAAGAAAAATAACCAACCTGTCAAATTGGAAGATCAAAGTTCACAGAACTCAGACCTAGCTGCCCGATCAACGGGAACACACAATGTTTGTGTTTGTACCTATCATCAGAATGTTAAGCATATGGTTGATGGTGCAAAGCTTAGGGAAGACTACAAAGACCTTCTTGCCATGCTTGTTTGTGGTATGAGTAGCTACAACTGTATGATGGGCAAATGTGATATCTGTCCAGGAAGTGAAGCTGTAGAGTCAGTGATTAAAGAATTTGAAGAAAGCGATGTCATACCAGATAACATTATATTTAAACAATGGACCACAACAGATCGAGCTGAAATGATAACTGTTATTCAGCAGAAAGAAGAATTCTTTCAGTCCCTTCTTGTAAAACTAGATTCACTGAAAATTCACCATTTCATCTCAAAGGTACAAAGTCAGTACCTGAGAAAGAAGGAGGAGGAACTCAAGGAAACAGGGTGCATTGTTCTAGCAGACTTTGCAGAAAACTTTACTTTTGTTATACAAAATGAGATACAGAGCTACCATTGGGTAAATCGCCAAGCAACTACTCACCCACTTGTGTTTTATTACAAACAAAATGAAAAGCTTCTAACTCAATGTGTTTGTGTAATAAGTGATCACTTAGATAGACCATAACACTTTAACAGTTCATATATTTCAAAATCATCTATTGAAGCACGTAAAAAACTGTCCCTGGTGTTTTAAAGATAATTTACTTACCTGATGGTTCATCAAGTCAATATAAAAATAAGAAGAATCTAGTTAATGTTTGTAACCACAAGAATTGATGCTGAGTGGAATTTTTTTGCAACATCACATGGAAAAAATGCATGTGATGGTGTTGGAGGAACAACAAAAAGGGAGGTTACAAAGGCAAGTCTTCAAAGGATAGTCACAGATCACATTCTAACCATTGAAAATATGTATATGTACTGTACGCAAAAAATTAAAGGTATCAAATACATGTATGTTAAAAAAGAGGAAATATCTGCTCGACAAGAAGAGCTGACATTCAGGTTTAACAACTGCCAATGGCTTCCTGGGACACTGCAATTCCACCACTTTGTTTCCATCACTAAAAGTATACTGAGATGCTATGCAACGTCAAAATCAGAAGAGTATGAGGATTTTCCAGTAACCAAGTCTAACCCCCTGATTCTTCCCAATAATGACATGTGTGTATGATGGACAGTTGTGGTTAGGAATTATTGAGGATATTAATTTTGAGAACAATGATATCTACATAAAATTTTTAACCCAGCTGGACCCAGACATCATTCAAGATGTCATGTGCAGACAGAGTGTGGGTACCTATCAAGAACGTGTTGAGAAAGCTGAGTCCATCAGAACTCTCTACAGCAACTGGGTGTTCACATAATATTTCAGCTGCCATGTGTGATGAAATTTCAATGTTGTTACACATGCATAAAAACTATGGTGAGCCATTTAAAATTGACATTATTAATAGATAAGAATGGTTTGTATGTTTTAAAGTGATTAAGTTTGCTGATACACCTAAAGGCCTATAGTTTTTTTATTTAAAGGACATATTAATTTTGACTTCAAACTATAGGCCTACTTTACAGTAATGTATATTATTACTTTTTGTTAGGTAGGACACACTACATTTACATAAAATTATTTCAAGGGGATGTATAATTATTACCTTTTATTAATGCTTCTTAGTCAATTTTTTTCACAAAGTTTGCAAAGCTGTAACTTCTAAACCAGTCAAATCTCAAATTCAAAGTTTTAACTGGATTTTTATAACATATAATGCTTAACTGTGTATAAGTTTAAGATTTTTAAATAACTACCCACCAGAGTTAAGCCGTAAAGTACGCAAAAATCGCAAAAAATCATATTTTTACAAGCCTGTAAATAAAAAAATATAAAAGTCTCAAGTTCCAAATAATTTGTGTACACACTACCGTTACTCAAATACTTTGAGAAATATTTTCAAGGCTACTACAAACTGCCTTCATCATGAAAAAAATTTATGAAAACGCAAATTTTTGCAATTTAATGGTGTGAATTTGACCTTCACAGTTGGCATGATGGGATAATTTCATACTGATATTTTACAGTCACAATTGTAGCACACAGTGTGCTGACCACCTCATATTTTGTTCCACCATGCCAGGACTTACCAGAGCAGAGGTTTACAACCTTAAAAATTGCTGCGCACCATGACAACATAATGGCTGCCAGGACCAGACAATAAGCGATACAAATTGTATGCCAATATTCAATTGTCAATTCATAAGTTAACAAGACACAAAATATTAATTTTTTAAAAAATGGTGAAGCTACCAAGATATTTGGATTGACCCATAGAGGTTTACAACAACAAATTCACATGGTGCTGTATTACTCTAAATTAACAGTAGACTTGGTGTTTATAATAAAACTAAAAAAAACATTTTATTACATGTCAGTAAAATTTTATAATTTTCTTTCTTTAGAATTTAAACAGTAAACATTGAAAAAATATAAAAGGTTGCTACAGAAAATATTAACAGAGAATTATATTTATAAGATTAGTGACTTTTTTGAGATAAGATTTGTTGATTATTGTATGACTTGAAAATACATTTTGTTATGTAATATTGCTGATGATTGTATCACAAATGAGGTACTCATTTGTCTCTCCATGAAAAAATGGAATTGAATTCAAAAGTATAGAACTAACCTTACCATTCATCTAGGGCATAGTGTTTTGTGCCTCTGAATAAAGCAATAGGTTACACACAAATGTGTACTAAACTACAACAAGTTTTCCTGATATTTCTAATCTTTACGACACTTCTAGTATTTCCACATTTTTTATTTACACTCTTCATGTATGGCAGTAAACTCAAACTTCTCAAACAGTGAAGAAAACCGTTCGTGAATACAGCAGATTCCGTGTGCAGATTATCCTATTTGCGGATTATCCGCGCAAAATACTTCACTTTAAATAGTTTAAGAAAAGTAAAAAAAATTTTTTTTTAATTGGTTGTTTATAAATACACACTGTGTTTACTCAATTATGTTCACCAACGTGTTTTACCTAGGACCGTATTTTCAGAAGGCTTAAAGAAAATTTCAGTATTTTCCAGCAAACAAAACAATTAGCTTAGCGCATAAATGGATTAACAAGATTGTCTCGAATGACGCACAGGAATGGATTAACGAGACTTTTTCCTTGGACAAATAAGATGTCCGTGATGCTTTATTTTAATGTGTGTTTTTAGATTATTGGCGCACACCTCCTAATCATTAATGGGAATAATCGATAGTCTAATGTATTAAATTGCTGTCTTATTGCAGGAATGAAGTTGTCTTTTTTCTTTATACTGAGATTGACGAAAGGGTAAAAGTGGATTATCCGCGATTTTGGATTATCCGAGCCATCGGCCCCCTCCATCAATGCGGATAATCGAGAGTTGACTGTATGCAGAACCTTGTATGTCAAAAATGATCAGTTTTCCAGACGTAGGATAATAATGCATAGAGAATTAGATACAATTTATTTGTTTTATTTCAGAATTTAGTACAAAGTAATGCTCTAAGAAATATCACACAAATACTAGTTTTTAAATTGTGAATTAATCTCAATTCTGCTGCTAAAACTGAATAATTTTGACATACGAGATTTTACATTTTCACTGACTCAACGTCATTCTAACAAAACGTTTTCAGAAAATAATTTTTTACAATGATAGTTGAACAATAAAAATGTAGCTTTCTTGTGCAACTACCATGTTGAATGGTTTAATTAAGGGAGAGGGGGCAAGCCAATGGATTGCATCTTACAACTGCAGCAAAAATTGTCACTACTATACAATTCATGACACACCTAACTTCCATTTAAAGCTTCTGACTAGTAGACAGTCTTTTAAAGAATAAATGTGAATTAAGAATGATTGGTGCAAGTAACAATGTTTCTGGAGTTGTGGATGACAAATGTAGACTTCCATTCACAGCTGACATAGCCTATTACGTATTGTTAAACATCTAAGCATTCTCATGCCAAGCTGATAAGTAATGTATCATTAAGAGATTATGTTTCAAATTGGTGATGTGGGTTGTAGGGTAGACATAGGCGAGGCTAACTGTATAACAGAGTAAGGTCGCTGTCACACTACGTGCAGAATTACTTCACTTCAATGTTTTCAGTTTTATGAAGTAGTTACACTAGCTACGAACAAGTTACAATTGCATTTTCTTCTTGTTTAAACTAGTTTCACAAGTAGTTTCAAATGTAGTTTCCTCTGCTATTCTCCTTATGACTGACTTGAGGGAAAGAAAATGTATAACAAACATAGCTGCTGTTTGGTCGGCTATTTTGAACTTGTTAAATCTAAAAAAATATTTGTTTTTTTAAATGTTTATATTCATTATACAAGCATTACAAAATTGTAGTTAAGTTTTAATAAGCTAAATCCAATTATACAAATATTGTGTCTTCATGTAGCCTAGATAATTTCACTCGCATTTGGGCAACCGCCTGGTGGCAAGTTCTAACCACTTCCTCAATCACTTAATAAACTTTCCAACCCCTTTCGCCATCACCAACTTCTCTGAAAGTAAACTCCATTCCCTCACCAACCTCTTAAGCATAGACATGGCTACCCTATTCTACTACTCATCCTCATCTTCTAATTATGATTCCATTCTCTCTTAAATATGCTGTCTTAGTTAACAGGCAGCTTAAATTTCTCCATCAACCTAATTTGTACATCTTACCATATTTTCCACTCTTCACCTTTCTTTCAATGAGTTCCACACCAAATTCTTTAACATCACTGATGGCCTGAAGTTCCCTTCACCGTCACCAGCACGACCACTCTACTTCCACATATCCTTCAACATCCTCACTGCCTGTCTTTGCACCTTCTACAACTTCCACACATCCAGTTTCACATATTGGTCTCACAGTGCTTCTGCATACCCCAACATTGGCATACTGTTGTAATATATGCTTTTTCCTTCACCACATTATTATTTCTCTGCAGTACCCTTCCCAACATTCCTATAGGTTGTTCAGGATAAAGTGAGCACTTTTAACGATGATCATGTCTAAAACAATTTTTAAAATGTTGTTATTGTGACCTAAAATATTAAATTTTAAGTACAGTACAATCTTTATTCGTCACTTACGTAGCTTCTTTTATTAAAAACTGGCATGAAACTACACAATAACTGAAAGTAAAAAAGTAACCAAGGCTTCAAAAGAGCTGACATTAACGCAAACTGCCTGAACGCTTATTCTCTAGAAACAACTCTCCCTACCTGCTTTCTCCACCATATTTCAAATTACAATATACAAAGTATACATTGGTATGCTCTTTTTTGTATAACTTCTGTAAATTTTGATCGCTACGTGTGGACAATTACTTTCAAGACTATACAATATATTTCACAATGCCAGACAAAATTTGTAGTACAATTGGACAAATGGACCTCTGAGGTTAATTTTAAAACTAAAAATGTTCAATGACAAAGCATCAAACATTGGCAACACTTAAAAATGTAGTGCACATAGAATGGTCAAATTTAATTAAAGTTATGCTAAACATACAGTATGTGTAATCTGATGTTTCCTTAATCTCCTGGCCTTCCCATCTAAACACGTACTATTCCTAACTCTCCTGCCTGTACACCTCACAATCTTTGTCTTTCTCACATTTACTTTTATTATGTTCTTTTCAGTTCAATATCATATCTTATTAACGTATTTCTGCAATTTGTTCCCTCCGTCAGTCACTGCATATGATACACAGTGATATGCAAAGAATCGATTTGGCCACCCACCTCCAAATTAATTATGGTAGCTATATTTTGTGACCCAAATTTGTTGAGGTCAGAAGGTTAAGCTAGGATAAAAAAATCAGGAAATATGCAGGTATTCACACGTGTTCTTGTAGTTGTAAGGTTACCAGTCGAGTGGAAGGAAGCAGTTTTTATTCCAAAACACAGGGCGAGGGAAGAAGACAAACCTAGCCAGTTAAAGGCCGATTAGTCCAACTTCAAGCACTGGAACTGTGACGGAAAGATTGGTTTGAAATTACATTGGGGAACTATATCATAGCTTCAGAAGGAATTTTTCTTGTTAAACTCTAAAGGAAGGACTGTTAGAAGATATAGTAGAGGTGGTGGACAGTGGAAAGCAGGCAAGTGCATATTCTGTTAACTACAAGAAGGCTTTTAACAAGATGCCACACAAGGCACTAACGAAAAAAGTGGATAATGTACCGGGGGATAAAAGAGCTATGGGTGTAGGTGGGTGGGTGAAAAAGTATTTACGTGGAAGGTTGCAGAGGGTGAAAGTGAGAGGAGAGCTATTGGAGGAAGAAAGGGTAACTTCAGGAGTTCCATAGGCGAGGGTCTTGTGCCATCTCCCTTTTATGATAAAGATGGGGGACTTGGGAAATGCAATTAAGTGCAAGGATAGATTGTTTGCAGGTAATTGTGTAGTGTATAAGGTGATTGGCAGGAAAGGTAGCCTGTAGGAGGATACAAATATAACTGGCCCAATGGACGAAAAGAAATGCAATGAAAGTAAATGAACAAAAAGCAAAGATAGTGAGATTTTCTAAGAAAAGAGAGTCCGTGAGAAAGAATTAAAAGTTGGGGTCGGCAAGTAGGGAGGTGGACTAATGTTAGTACCTTCCTCGAGATTATCCTATAGAAAGACTTGAAATGGGGAAGCAGATGAGATTAGTTACAAATAAAGGGAAAAGCGTGTTAGGGCCTCAATAAAGGGTGTTACAGGGCACAAACAGGGTTATCAAAGAAAGGGCCTACTTTACAAAGGTATAGCCCATTTTCGAGTATGTTGCAACAGTATGGGAATTTTCTTGGGAGTACAGGTGGGTGGCTAGGTGGGTCATGCATAGGTGGACGACAAAAGATTAAAGGGAAGGAAATGAAGGATACAGACCATAAGTAATGGTGAAGGCATTGAAATTAGTAACACTGCAGGAGAAAAGAAAGGTGGAGAGGTTGGCGAGAACATTAAAAGTAGTGAGAAGTGTAGGAGTGTGGCCACAATTGGGATAAAAGGTAAACTTTATAGGACAAGACATCACAAATGGATGCTACAGAGGGTCATAAAGAGGACAGAGAGAGAGAGAAAAAAACCATGGTAGCTAGAACTGTGAAAGAGTGGGATGGACTGATACAGAAGGTTGTATGGGTGAGGGGATGATTAAAATTAAGGAGATAGTTAATGGACTGCTGATAGATGTACTGAAAGTGGTGGAGGGAATGAAATAAGGGATAAGATATCCTGCCACAGGGCAGCAGCCAACTGCTATAAGGAAATCTAAAAAAAAAAAAAAAAAAAAAAAAAAATAAAAAAAAAAAAATATATATATATATATTGTGGTAAGTTAAGTGGAATATACATCTCGTCAACAGCAAGGTCATTAGAGACATTACAACAATGATAAAATCTGGGAGAGAAGTCGACCATGGCCTCTGTTAAGGAACCATTCCAAAATTTACTTAGAGTGATTTCAGGAAACCATGGAAAACCAAAATCAGAATGGCTGGATCCGGAGATCGAACCCAGGTCCTCAGAATGCAAGTCCAACGTGTTACTGTTGTGTCACCTCACTCAGTATCTCTCGTGAATGGCAGTACCATTGTAAATAGTCTATGCATTTTCCTTCATTGCACAACTAATGCCCTTCAACACCCTTCCCAGCATTCCTAGAGCCTTCTCCCTTTAGACACCACTCTCTTTACCTGCCTTTCCCACCCTAAGACACCATGTAACAGTATCCCTAGGTACTTGTATTCTGAATGCAAATGGCCTCTCTGAATGTTTGAAAAGGTTGTATTGTTCCGTGATTTAATTAAGTTTCTTAATGAACTACATTGTTTGTGAGGAAAAAGGGTTAACAGATTAATTTTAAAAGTGCTCTTGTAGTAGTTTAAGTGTTACAGATTTAATTTTTAAGTTCGGAGCAGAGTAAGCTTGTTGTCTATAGTATGCATACGACAGTGGGATAATTGTTTACATACAGAGACACTTCTAATTTCAGTTGTCTCTCTAATTGTTTTAAATAAGAAGAAATTTAATTGGTATTGGGGCATTTAAAAACTCTACAATAAAAGAAAGATTGTCAGCAAGTGAAAGCTGTTATTTTTCTTAAGGTTCTACGATTAACGTTATATTTTATTAGCACCATTATTTTGTAAGGCAAAATGAGACAGCTAAGGTTTGGTTGCAAGGTGGTGGTGTAGGGCTGGCTTAAGAGTGCATTGGGATATAATTCAGCGCTAAAAACATCAGTTTAGAATTGTAGGTTTCTTGAAGCTAATTTGTAAAAATTGAAAAACAGCAATCCCAGACAATAGTTTTTGCCAACTTTCTGAGCAAAAAATTTTCAAGTAACGTATATATGAAGAATAATTTCTGCCACCGAAATATTGTACGTTTAATTATGACGCAAGAAATAACGCTCAACAAATTCATCATTCCGGGTCAATTAAATGTTTGCTCATAAAGTTGGCAGATATAATTGTTGAGAGTTGTTGTTTTGTAGTTTTTCTATATTGACTTTCAAAAAGTGTTGATCTCAATTGTAGAACTCAGCGCATATTTATCTACCACACCCCCTTAAGAATTAAATGTAAGTTACGTAAAAGGGTGTTGAAGAGGACGTAGCCTACAGTAAGATTGAGCGTGATGGGTGTAGAGGCTGGTTTGCGTTCAAAATATGTAGGGTTACAAGAGGAGTAATTACATGTATTGCAGCAGCGGGTGTGGATGTGTAAAAACTGTGAGAATATAAGTAAGATTGCTAGGGAAGGGGAAAAGATGCAGAAAGAAATAGGTTAAATATGCACATACATACAAGGAGAAGTAGGGAGCAAAGAAAATTGGTAAGGAATATAATCTTGAAGAATATTGTAAAGGTGTGTCGATACCAAAATGAGAAGAGGATAAAGAGGACAGATGGAAAGAGGAGATTGTAAAACTTATGCGTAGGAAAGAGAGAGATGTTACACAGGATTTAAAAGGTAGAGGAAAAGGGCAGGAGTGAGTTAGAGATTTTGGTCAGCACTTAACGGCGAGGTCTTTAACGCTGATGGGGGGTGACAAGAGGTGTGACTGGAGTAGTGCCAGAATGAAAGGGTGGGGGAAACGGAAGATCCTCAAGAAAACCAGACGACCAACTGCATCATCCAGCACGATTCCCACATGTGAAACTCCGGGAATCGAACCCGGATCGCCTTGGTGAGAGGCAAATGGTCGGACAATTCTGCCACTGCAGCCCCAGAAAAGAGTTGGAAAGAGGAAGGCAGATGAAGACATGAAGGGTGGAGAAATTAGAAGATGAATTAAGAAGGACTAAGAAGGAATTTGGGAAAGTACAAGCTAAACTGCAGAAAGAATTGAAAGAGGATAAGAACATGAGAAGCAGAAGTAGACGTGGGTAAACAGTAACATGTTAGAGTAGTTAGTATAAGAAAAGGCAGTGGTTGCAGGCAAGAAGCAGTATGTAGATGCTTGTAGGGAAGCGAGTAAAGGTGCTCAGCATACAGTAATAGTAAGTTACGCCAGTCTGGATCAAGGAACGAGACTGGAGGAATACGCAGGGTAGAACAGGTACAGGTTGGCAGTAAGATTCAGGAGCAGAGAATATGTTAGCAAGTAGCAGAAGGAAGGAGGGAGGGAAGAATTATAAGTGGTCCTCTTCTGTAGTTTGATCAATAAATAGGTGAAGTTAAGGGGAGTCAGAAAAAGACAAATATACAAGACAGCAGTTAGTGGAGCAAAAATCAGGGATCTCGGTGAAAGGGTTAATCAGCAAGGTCAAGGTGGTAACACTTTACGCAGGGGAAAACAACCTAGCTCGTAAGGAGGTAGGGGAAGCAGTCCAGAGGTACTTGAAGCATTTATTTAGCAAGTTGAAGGATAAATATCCAAAGGTAAGGATAGTGGTAAGTGGGGTGCTGGTCAGGCAGGGGGTATACTACACGAAGGCAGTGGCAGCAAGTGAGCTATATGACAGGGTGCAAGTATCTGTTGACCACATTCATAGACAGCAGGAAATGGATAGGATTCAGAACTGTATAACAAGATAGGTTACATTTGAAAGAACAGGGAGAGAGGAGTTTAGGAGACAGGGACACCAATGGCTGTGTAGTGGCACGCCTGCCACGGCCAACCAGCTGCACAGATGCGGCGGTCAGCACCGGCCGGCAGCCATCTGCGAACGCAGGTAGCGAATAACGGAACACCAGGGATTAGTGCTGGCCGCCTGACCCAAGGGGACCACAGGCAGCTGGACTTCGCAGAGCCCGCACAGGAGCAATCAGTCTCTAGCCTGCATCGGAGTTCGAAGCACAGTAAGTGTCCGAGCAACTGTACTGTATAGTAGCTAGCCAGTCACACAGTTTTGAAACGTGCAGATGGACAAAATGCAACAACTGATAATTAAAAGCAAAGACAGTCTACTGGGGCTTCTAGAACCCTTGTAGTCCCCCGGATGGACTCGAGGTTGGGCCATCTGTTTATGTATAATGGTGACGGACCTATGTGTGCGTGTGTATGAGCGGAGGACTTAAGTGACATCAGCTCCGCAATGTGCCTGCCTTCTGCCTTCTTCTGGTGTCGTCGGGCTTGCTTAGGTCCTTTCCCTCCCGTAAGTTGGCCCCTCTCCTATTTTCCCTTTCCCTTCCCCCCCAGTGGCCAGCTGTTGTCGGTACTGCTTTGACTCTGTCTCGTCACGTCGCTTCTGTTTGCCGGCCAGTGCGTAGCGTTTCCCTGCTTCAGCTCTCTCGGCTTTCAGCTGACTGGCGTGCGTCTATTCGATTTTAGGTGTTTGATTCTCCTTATGGTTTTGTTGGGGCACTCGGCATTTCAACTTGTGGAATTGCGGTAAGCCGCACGACAACGGCCTGATTAATTTGCTTAGGTTATTTGCGGCCGGTTTGACGGAATGTCGGGAAAGCTAAAGCCTAAACTCAACCACTTTGACTGTGATTCAACTTGCCTGCTACCTGTAACCCAATCATGTTTGTAATGATTGTATGCGCCTGCACCATTTTGTTATGCTTCGAGGTGTGCTCCTTTGTTTTGTAAGCATTATCAATAACCACGCATGTTAGCTCTAAAGTTTGTTGATTCTTATTTCAGTGACCCAGTAGTTAGCTCGAAATTCAATCCCATTTTTGTGTACCTTGTGCTGGAAGAAACGGCACAACAGCTGAAGGCTCAGTATTTGTCAGTGTTTGAGAAGCATGATGATTGGATTTATAAAGCTGGGGGAGCGGAGTCCAGAAGCCTCTTAGGAAGCTAACAATTAGAAAGTTGTGTTGTAGAAAAGATAATAAAAGGGTTAAAATTTTATAAGACAATGTGTCCAGATGGTTTAGGAAATAGCGCTTTTAAGTATGGTGGGTTTAGAATTGGTTAGAATTCTAGAACTAATATTTCACAGATCTCTGGAGAAGGGAAAGTTACCACAGGATTGGAAGGAAGCAGTGGTAGTCTAATTTTAATACAGGGGGAGGATAAGGGAGTACTGGAGAGACTGACGGAGGCTCTTATATTCAACATATTATTCTTAGTAGGCTATGTCATGAAAGGTTTAAATTCAAAACTGACCAAACACTGTGAGCATACACAATTCTAGAGTTGGAAAGGTACAACAGAAATGCATCTCAAGACAGGACATTTGTGAACTTGCCGTTACTAATGCCTTCGACTGAAAAGGCTACTGAAGTGTACTATCCATCCACCTGGTTGATGTAACTACTACAGGTACAGTCCATCTCATATAAGAATGCCTCTTCTTGACAGTTATGTTAGCATTTATTTCTACAGTTGTTTACATCAAATAAGCAGTGTTTTTTTCTTTTTTTATTTAATTTTTCTTCTTACAATTGGGCCTCAGCCCTGTGGCAAGGATTTACTTAACCTACCTCTTCTCAATTTTCCGACCCCATCAACTTTTTCCTAAACTCCCTCGCTCCCTTCACCACAACCACCTCCCTCGCCAATTCATTCCAATCCTTCACCATTCTCACCATTATAGTGTTTTTTCCTCTCTCTATCCTCTTCCCCACCCGCTGTATCTTCCACTCATGATCACCCCTACCCCTAAATATACCTCTCTGTATCTTGTCACCCAGTTGTGCCCACCACCCACCTCCCTCACCACCTTAAACATTCTTACCAGCCGCTCAACTCTCCTCCTCTCCTGCAGTGTGCCCCACCCCAGTTCTCTCACCATTACTGATGGTCTGAAATTCTCCTTTCTCTCCCCCTGTGTCCTCCACTTATTTGTGACCCACCTAGCAGCCCTTCTCTGCACCTTTTCCACCTCTACCACTTCCCTTCCCACGTACGGGTCCCAGACCCCCGCCGCATACTCCAAAATGGGCCTCACCATTGTTTTGTATCCCTTTTCTTTCACGTCTGTGCCCCTTAACACCCTTCCCAGCAGGGCCAGCGCTCTTCTACCTTTACTTGTAACACACTTCACTTGCTCGCCCCATCTTAAGTCATCCTGAAGAATAACTCCCAAATATTTATATCTGTTAGCCTCTCCAATCTCCTGTCCTCCCCATCCATATGTCTCTCTGACTACCTCTCTTTTCTGTATAAATCTCAACATTTTAGTTTTATTTACATTAATTTACATCTCATTTTCCTTCGTCCACTGTTCCAATTTGTTTATGTCCTCCTGCAGACCCCCACACTCTCCAATCATCTTGTACAATACACAGTCGTTTGCAAAAAGACGAACCCTACAATTCATGTTTATCCCCAAATCCCCCACCATAATTAAATATTGTAATACAGAACATCAGAGACTACATATATAAACTTGTTATTGAGAAAGCAGCCTGTAACGTGAGGTAAGTCTAAAAATCAGGCAACCCATTAATTTTTATATTTTGGTTTAGAACTTATTTACTTAAACCCTACAAAATGTTCCTGAGACCTATAAGCTCTATATTATAACTATACGTACATTACAACTAAGATGTCCTATTACAGAATAACAATAATGATAGTTATCAATACAACATATCTTATATAGCCTAATAATCCATAAGATAAATAGCATAGGCTAATTCATACTTATACTAAAACATGACCAAAAATTTCATAAAGAAAACTATATTACATGCTCTTTATTAACAGTAGCTTATCAATCAATACCAATACTCATCAGATGTCTGCTGGTAACTTATTAAAAATGGAAATACATTGATAGCCTAATACCAACTTGCCATATTTAACAATTGTCTTTTCATTTACAGTCATGTCAGTTGCAAATCTAGTCCTGTAATCACGTGAAGCTGTATTAAACAATTTTGTATTGCTGTGGCTAAACTTATGGTGTATTCCAATTACTGCACCCGAATGCTCCCGGTGCGCACCCGACAGGTGCCGCGTGTTCCAATTACCGGAACTCCCGTTGGGAGCATTCGGATTTTCGTATTCCAATTGAGAGTTGCACTCGATGGGTGCGCACCGGGAGCAGTTTTTGCCGCACCGTCTCTCGAGACGGTGCGGCAAATGAGTGCAATTATGGCGGCAATCACGTGACTATTGCAATTATATGACAGTTCGGAACTTAAAAAATGCAAAGAAGTTTATGTGATTCAAACATAAAGTGATTATTTTAATATATTTGTTTGTTATTAAAATTATAGTTAGGTTATAGTAGGATCGAGTTGTCTGCACATTTATTTACCGATAGATCAAGAAGAAAATATGTAGTAAAGTAACCTCTCAAATTTCGTAGGGTTAAATTTGGTCTGTTTTGGAGTACCTATGGTTAAAGAATTTCGAGTTTCAAGTTATTTGTTACCACAAATGTTTTGCACTGTAAATGTGCCGTGTTCCAGTTGTTGGAGCATAAACAATACACACTCGTTAGGGGCAATCACGTGACTATTGCATATTTTCAGTTTTCGGGGCGCACCGAGTGCGTCCCCGGAGCAGTCAATTGGAATACGCCATTAGGCCTATTTATTGCCTTGTATGTGTACAATGCTCTGGTAGGGCCTAGACGTTGATATATTTAATGAAATGTTACAAAACCTTATGCTCAGTGATAAAAAAAAAATTTAATAACCATTATTGGTAATTACAACTGAGAAGCATGATTGATAACTACAATTACTTAAAATTTGTGCCATTGGTTCGTAATCTAACAAAACATTCCTCAGAATTGGAACACAGCATTTGTACACATTTTAAACTATCTTATTATTTTTATTGCTTTTATTTAATCCCATCGACTTAAGTAAAAATAACTTGGGACATAAAACTACATCAAGTTAAACCAATCTTAACTAAAAACTAAGAGGTTATACAAATTATTATATTACTGTCACTAAGTAACCAGTTGCAATAGACCTTGTCAGATATCAAGGTTTGTTTCTTACTTTAAACACATTATTTTCAAGCCTCAGTAAAGACCAGGCCTATAAAAACATACCTGATTAAAACACAATTTTCAACTCATTTTTGACACACTTGAATAAAAAAAGTAATGAACCCTAAGTTTATATAATTATCAGCAGTGCAAGAACCCCAGCATAAATAAGCCAAAATATCGTTGCGGTAAATGTAAAACAATATTCACCAATACCTACTACTTGCGCAATTGAAACATTGAAAAATACTTCTGTGGTATCAAATTCCAGAATTATCTCAGTTCGCAAAGATCTTGTTAACACGTCACGCACTCAGCTTAACTTATCTCGTATAAATTCAAATTAACGTTATAACAACATACGCGATACGACTAACATAACCTAACAACAAACCGTTCCTTGATGAGAAATACACCTTGTCAATTGAAAGTACACCGGTTTTACGTGTTCAGCTTACCTTAAATAATCGTGAACACCAAACGATGAACGTCCAAATTCACATGTGACTTTTATTTACAAATAACAGCAACAATAACAACTCTGGCAAATCCTGGCAAAAAAACCGTAGTACTTAATTCTTGGAAACATCCCATGCCTACGAACGAATAGGTTCCCAATGCCATATTTGGTCATGCACCTTGAAAAATATTTGAAGAACATTAAAAAAACTAACTCTCTAGTAATTCGAGTTGTATTTTTCTGTAACGTCAGCGAGAATTCGGGTCAAAATTTACAAACAAAATTTAATCTAAAAAGATTTAAAATTCCATTTCTTTCACAATACACGCACCTTCTCTATCTCTGTCCTGTTTATGTATTTACACTATATTCTTTCTCGTTCTTAAAAATTTTCAAAGACTGTATCACACGAATACATGAGGTTCGTTTCTTTGACCAATTGTTTGTGCTAGTTGGTGTAGTGTAGTATAGTGCATCGAAGGTTTTTTCAAAGCTGTAATGTGCAGCTATAGCGTTGGTGTAGACCATGGTCATATAGTTAGGTCTGGCAACTGCCTATCTTTCGCAATGCTTGGCCGCGTGCGCTTAGTGAAGCTCGCGGCGGCTTGCGAACTACGAGCGCTAGTAGTAGGTTGACCCATCGTCTGCATTGTTATTGATAGGCGTTTCGGACATTCTCGGTTACTACAATTTATAGAGTTTTGCAAATAACTTGTCGC
>PNEQ01015187.1:0-19459 GCA_003012365.1 Medauroidea extradentata
TTCTCGAAAGAATGACAGAGCAGGAAAAACCTAGATTATTCTCGAAGGAATGAGAGAGCACGAAGTAATGGAATGATAGAGCAGGAGAAAAATTAACAGAATGATAGAGCAGGAGAAAATGAAATACAAGATGGCCGACAAAACAGACGACAAAATGGCTGACAAGATGGCGGACAAGATGGCGGCCAAGATGGCGGCCGAGGCACCGAGCACCGACACCACCCGCCACCAAAACGAACCGGCTATTCCCTACTACTCTCCTTCGCAGGTACTATCGAAGTAGCAACTTCAGAATTTAAAGTAAATAGGCAGGCGTACCCCAGGGCAGCATATTGTGTAAAATTTTGTACAACTTATATACTTACGATGCTCTGTGGCCCCTAACTGGCATATGAACCTAAGGGTACCGGTATATGCCGACGATACTGTAATGTATACGCGATTCCTGAAGTGCGAGTTAGCCACTCAGCGAGCCCAGGAATTGCTCAATGAGCTACAAAATTATTTTTGCCTTTGACGAATTTAAATAAACGAGGCAGTAAGGTGCACGCGCCACTCATCCCTGCTAATTTCCCGTTTCCTTTCACTCTTTAACCAGACAATTCCGTATAAAACTGAAGTAAAATATTTAGAGACAGTAATGGATAGTAGGCTAACTTTGAGACGTTATGTAGAAAGCAAGAGAATCCTTGCCTATGCTCGCATATCGATACTTCTGAAATTAAAAAGTCGCAACTCTTGCATCAAGCTGAAAAACGGAGTATTAATATTCTATACTATATTTCACCCTATTATTACTAATACAGCGCCAGTGTTGATGTATTGTGCGAAAATGCACACTCGTACTTTACAAGTGCTGCAGCAGATGCACGTAGGTACACACCCATAATATACTTGCGTGCAGAATTCTAACAAGAAATGATTTAAGATATTTTTTTATGCAAAATTTCAGAGCAATTTTATGCCTTTAGCCAAGCCTTGTGGATTATGAACCTGTGACAAGTGACCCATGTCGCTCCTAGCGCACAGGCATCCTTAGTTCTCTAAGTCCGGAAACCGGGAGTTTATTCAGTAACTTTCCGTTGTGACGGTCAGTAACGTTAACGTTACGGATCTCTTAACGCCAATTACCGTCATTTGTTTTTCACTAAGCACTTCCCTTAACAAATTCTGCTGGCTTAAATTTACTGGCAAGTTACTTGGCAACACCGCAGCACAGTCGTCTTATTACTGCTCACTGCCACTCGGATGATATTTTGTGGTCTGTTAACCAGTGATAGTACATGCAGATATTGCTTCGACGTGGCAGTGAATAACGTTTATGCGCCAAAAGTAATGTTATGGTTGCGCCCTGATTTGTTTACATTACGTGTTACTGTATTTCAACGAATTTAATAAAATTTTACGTTGGAACTGTAACATTTGTCAATTTTGTATTTTAAAATATATAATTTTCTATATTTGTGTTAGATTATGTGCAGTGTTTTGTTGTAAAAATATGTTTTTGTCACGAACGGCGTAGTTGCTTTAAAAATGTTTATTCATGCTTGCTATTTGTATAGATAGCTTGATACGTTGTTTTTTTATAGTTTTGTATTTGGTTTCTTATAATCCTAAGAAATCAGTAATTTATGTACAAATGACCAAATAAATTCCTCTCGCGTACGAATTCATAGGTAGGCAAAAATGAATGTAAGTTTTAACCTCTCTTTTGAATAGGCCAATTTAATTTCCAGTAAATACTTATACAACATTGGTATTTTGAATTGACATTTCATGTTGGTTAATATTCCCACTTCTCTGATACAGATATTGATCAAGTAAATGTGTAAATGTTAAGTATGTAATATATATGTGACATGGAAATACCTTACATACACGTGTGGTTTATTAAACCTGAATAAAAAGAGTGAGACAAACGAGAAAATCAACGAGTATCTCTATAACTTGAACTACTAATAAAATGGAAAAGAAACGCCTGTAGAAGTCATAAGAAAATATATATAAATGAAGTTGACACAATAAAATAAATAACTTCTACAGACAAGTCAGTTTACTAAATAATAAAATAAGCAGAAATTATTACGTGAATGAAATTTCAAATGATAGTGTTTTACCGTGACCAAGGTGGTTTACTCCGATACAAACTTGACCATCACTTAACTTGCAAACCCGGGTTCTACGATATTGTACAGAGTTCTCGATGTTTCCCAAATTCTGTTTGTTTCCGGAACAGCTTTTAAACTTCTTAATGCTTATTTAAAAGCTCTTGTTAATAAATCTTGGGTCCAATTTTAGCATTTAGTTTGTTTAGGTACAATTTAAACTTATTAAGATTATCAAAAAAATTCTAAAGCTCTTCTATAAAAATCAACTATTTTGGGAATTTATCGATAATATAATAGCTTTTTTAACTCTCGACGAAGGACAATACTTGACACGACGGCGTACGATTTGGCTGGTCTTACCAAGGGTGTCTTGTAGTAGGTCGGGAAGTTTGGCCTCTAGATCATCCCTCAGTAACTATTTCAACCACGTCCTCTTGATCCTTGGATGGCGACCACGTCCCCCTCGTCATCGAATAGTGGAAACGTCGAACTGAGACCCTCGTAGACACAGGAAAGCAACGTAACCGAAGTAGACTCTGAAATGGCCGAACAACAGGCTCTTCTTTATATTTCCTATGAAAATAATTCTTCGGCGTTGATGTCGTGGATAAATTCAAATATTTATCTCCTGGTCGTAGTCGTACAAGCAAACTTCTGACGATGCGTAGAAACAATTTTGCGTCTCGTCGAAGAAAATCTTGAGGTTTTCTTGACTGTACGTCAGTTCAGCACCATGAACGGGAGGAACGTTCTTATTTGACCTAAAATTTTCTCATCGTTCTTAAACCAATTTCCTTTTCTCGTTTTACGTAGCATAACAAATTTAAAAAAATGCTTTCCTCGTAGCTTACCTCCGGGTTGTTCGTTTATGCGATCAGGCATTAAACACAATTTTAAGATGCACAAGTTTCAAAGAATGGGAAAAAAATTTGATTACAATATGATTTCGCAAAATGTTTTAAATGGATCTGTTTATGTATACTTATTTAGAAAGGTTTCAACAACTTCCTGAACTGTAAACCTGTTAACATTTATTATTTTTAAAGTTTGGTAAATTTGCATTCATCTGGTCAAAATGCGAAAGTAATGAATTATGACACAAAATTGCTGCGTGCAATTTACGGTAAAATTTAACTTCTAGTAGGTGTTTTACTGATTCTCTTTTCGAAAAGTTGGCAAGTCTGGATTTCACTTGGGTTTAATTTTGAACACTTAAAATTTACCCTACCTCTTAATTTGGGCATGCTCGTCAAAACATTGTCTTATTGGTTGCTGCGCCATGATCACGCGATGGTAATTGTGTCCAGCAGCCAAGAAGTTAAAGCTCGGGAACATAGCCTTGTAACTGGCAGCTACCACAATTGCTAGTAGTTGGTGACATCACGAAAAGCCATTCAGCCGATTAGAGCCCACCAGCCACCTGCACTACCGCCAGCAATACCAATTTTGCCAAGTCCTTCAGTCTTCAGGGACATACAGTCCATTGAGTAAAATATCCATATAATTGAAATTTGTTGCCTAGTACCACCTCTTCACATTCTCAGCATATTCTTAGCGAATGTATAATTATTTTTTGTGGCGTTTAGTGAAATTTGTTTGTACATTGTGGTACAATACTTACTTTATTCCTAAACATTCTAGGAATGTTGTTAGTAATCACAACTGTGCCAATGAGAAACACGCTATGCTGCATATGTACGTGCGTGACAGGTGGGCTTGTACCTGGGCATTGAAAATTACGATAATTTCATTCCACCATAACTTTCTTCAGGCAGTGACATTGTAGGTACACATTAACACATTATAGTGTTTGGAAAAACAACCATCAGAATATTATTTGCACATTGCTTAATATACCAGTCTTGACTGCGTTACAACAAACATGTAGTCTTGTATTTATGCTTATTCTAAGAAAGTTGTTACAGGTTGTCTTTTTTATTCAGTTACATTTATCACAGCATGAAAGCCAATGTTACTCTTTAAATCCTTAATTTGTATAAAATTTTAACTGTTAGCATAATTTATATAAATATTTGTTAAGACACTAAACCATCTCTTAAAAATGTTATTGGTATTATTCGTAACATATTTTTTTTACTGAGGAAGTAATGTGTAACAAATTTTCCTTCATTAATTAGGAAAAGGGGAATGCAACATTTACCATGTCAGTTTATTTAGACAGTTTTGAGAGCACTTACATATTGTTTCATATGTGCAATGTCGATTGACACTTTTGGATCTAAATGAACCTGAAATGTATTTTCCTCAGAATATAGTGTGTAAAATATTTTCTTGCATTATGTTTTGCAATACGGTACTGAAATTTGAACAGTAAATGCCTAAAGAACTGTCGAAATCCACTGAATTGAGATCCTTTACAAATATAAAGGTAAAACTGTAAAAGGCAGGGACTTTCTTAAGAGTTTTCATTTCTAGCCACCTTGTATGCTCCTGCAATTGGGTGATGTTTGTTACAAAGAGCACCTTGTAATTTTCATTTGTACTACTGTTCAGGAATTTATTGAATACTTCTTTTATAACTCTTTCGCTGTGACATTCACTATACTCAAATCTATAAAATATTGCTAAACAGTGACATTGAATTAAATTTCTCTGTAAACACTAAGTACATTTTTTTCTCGCTTGAAATCAACCAAAAATAAACTGTTTACAAGAAATTGTTTTTTTTAAAAAAATTACACTATATTGACGTAATTAAAAATTTTATCCCGCAGCGAAAGAGTTCAGGTAGTTATTAATTTTGGTATTACATAAGAAGTCAAGTCCTAATTAACATTTACTTTAGGTACGCTACATTTTTTCTTATAACTTTGCATTCCCGTCATTTTCAATGTGTAAGGTCTAGTATGTTTGCGAAGCACTTTAACGTTTCAAAGTTTTGACTGTTATAAATGTTCACATGTTGCATCTGAGACAGAAGGTAATATTTTCATTTTGAATTATTAGTTCATTTTTAAAATAAGTTTTAAATTAACATTTTTTTTTTAAATTTTAATGTGGCAGAGTTACAATGTTATTCTCATATCAGTGTTTTCAATCCATTCATAAATCATTCAGTAGAGGTTAACAAATTTGACATATCACAATTGTTTGTAGTGCAGACCTTCTCGTGTTATTTTAATAAAATATTCCGTTAGTAAACAATTATATTTGTGTTTACATGAACGTGGTAAATTTATTAATCGGTAAACTAAATGCACTATGAAAATTATCGTAGTCATAAAGTAAGGTGTATGGAGTAGAATAACAATAAATTAGAAACAATAAATTGAACTCAAGTTACCATGCATACAGTACTTCACTGAGCATATTATGATCTTTGAAAAAACTGTGCAGTGGGAGTGCATGACTGGATTTAGTTGCTTGGACATACTCCATTGCGAAATAAATGACTGTCAATAGCAACTAAATCCAGTCTTTGACCATCAATTCTGTAAACTGAACTGAAGATATTCTTGCACAGTGCTTTAATAAAGCATCTAGAAGGTAACAAACATCAGTTATGTTATAATAGTTCATTTTTAAAAGAAATTGTTGTGGTAGGAATATTTTTATTGAGTTTTTCTTATAGATGTTGATTCTTAGTAAGAAGTTGTGATAATAATAAGAATCCTTGCACTATAATTCTAATTCTAATTTTTAAATACACAGCTGCTCATATAGCCATTTAACTGCATTAATATTGAGAAAATTCATCTGCACCAGTGTCGAACAAGGGTTAAAATTAAAAAAAAAAATTATCTGCCACAATTCAGAGGCTTGGAAATGTAGTCTAGTTTGTAATTCTGAGTTTCTGTCAAACATTATCTTGTTTGAACCATTTGTGTATTGGTGATAACTTGTCAACATGTCTGAAATGTAAAAAATCTGATTTTTATTATTATTTTTATTCTCTTGAGTCTGAGGAATTTCAGACTTCTGATCATTAAGTGGACAAACAAGTTATCATTACACTGTTCTATTCTTACATTTGTGTTTTTTTTGTGCTTTTTTAGTCTGTATTTGTTCTCTATTCTTCCAAGCACAATGCTTTATTTTCTAGGTCAATGTTGAAAACGAACGAGACTAGTTTCAAACAGCGAGGTAACCCAAATGATGGAACATCCAAGAGATTGACGCAGAAAAAAAAAACTTTAATTTCTGTGACAGTGCTTTTTTTATTACACTACAGTATTCATGAACTAATTCTGTAAAATGTTTTCATTGTAAAATGACATTTTTGTAATGTATTATAATAACGTACAGTGTTTAAATTTTTTTCAATTTATTAATTTTTACTACTTATAGCATTGCTTAGGAATCATTCCATGCTGTTTTGTATCTATTGCTGACCATATATTATCTGCATTCTGAATAAATTTAACTCATTTCATTAGCTGTTGTGTTTTATTCCTTAGATATTTAGTGACCTTAATTCACGTACATTGTGCACTTAATCTGTGTGATATTAAGCTTAGGTGGTTGTGTATCCTGTATACACTACACAAGTTCAATCTTTCGTAGCATTTATAAATGGTTGATGTAAATAGAAGCTCCATGAACATGCAATGTATATTTTTATTAAAATTGTCTATGTTGATAATCATTTAATTTCTCTTCGTGCAGTTTAAACTACAGAACTGCAATAGGTCTACTTGAATTTCGATTATGAAGTTCACCCAGACTACCTTTTGCAAACACTTGTGTGTGTAAATGGAACACCCTACTAATTGGTAGTAATTACATTTCTTCATGTTAAGTTTTGCTCAAATTGAACACGAAGTACTGTATGTTGATAAATGGGCAACATGCAGAAAAAGATAAATTGATGATGGAAAAGCAGTAAATAGAACTGGAAAATGTGGGTATCAGTTCAGAAAATTTTAAATATTAAATACTGTTTGTGCTGTACTTTGTTTCATGTACTGAATTTAAACTGTACTATGAAGGTGCCTTGATATGTACAAAATAGTTTAATGGTTTGTAAAATAAATGTGTAATCACTACGTGAGTTGTGCATACAAAAAGTAAAAAAAAAGACATTGAATCTTTAAATTACAGTTGAATGGTGTAATATTCACATATCACACTCCATTTTCCATTGTGACAGGATATGTGTACAATTACAATAAATTATTTTTTTTATTAGGAAGTAGACACATGAAGAATATTTTCTTTTTAACTATGGATAATGTGTTCCACATTCTGCAGAATTTGCAAAGCATTATGGTATTACTGGCAATGTAACACGTTTAATGTAATGAACAGAAACCTAATTTTTTTAATTAAGGTATTTTCAAATGTAAGCTATAATAAAGTTTCAGTACATTTTTAGGAATAACTTTTCTGTAGATAGTTTTGCATTTTACACATAACAAAGTTACAGTATGTATGCAGTCATTCAGTGATATTTATTAAGAAAATATCAGTATTGAAGGTTAAATGAAGTTTCTGTATATTTATAAAAATTCAGTCAAATTTATGGAGAATACCAATTTTATGTATGATTAAGTCTGTGTATATTTACGGGCACTCCTGTAACATTAACGAAGAACACAGATTTAGTGTGAATTGAAGTTTGTGTATATTTACGGGCAGTTGTATAATTCAACGGAAGAACTCCGCTTTTATGTGTAATGAAGTTTCTGTATATTTACGGGTAGTTTTGTAACTTAACGAAGAACTCTGTTTTTATGTGTAATGAAGTTTCTTGATATTTACGGGCTGTTCTGTATCCAAACGAAGAAATCAGTTTTTATGTGTAATGAAGTTTCTGTATCTTTACGGGCAGTTCTGTAACTTGACGAAGAATTCCGTTTTTATATGTAATGAAGTTTCTGTGTATTTATGGGCAGTTCTGTAACTTTAACGAAGAATACAGTTTCTCTACATTATGAAGAGGTTTTAAATTTACAAAGATCCACGGAGAAACTTTTACCGTTACTTTTCGTAAATTTACGGACACATTTTCTAACAGTGTTTCATGAATATAAAAACTGTAGAAGTCATTTAAGTTCCAAAACACAATATCTTATACACACAATACATAGACAATATAAACATTAGATTTTTCCTGGTGCGATGTAACTGCGGGCATAGAATGATTAATACATAGGTTTATTGATAAATACATTTAAATTTATAGTCATCTGTAACATCGGGAAAATGCTATGTTACAGGGTTCAGTAGAACCAAAAGAGTTTTTTTAGCTTATTAGCCAACAACTTTTATTCATTCACTTTTTCGATATTATATACAAACAACAGCTCTTAAATTACGTATTATTCTGTAATATGTCTTCACTCTACATTAAAATAGCTGTTACATCAGCGTAGGCCTGGTAATAAACATTTTTACATTTAAATTAAATATTTTATATTTTACAATGAGTAAAATAAATGAATGTATGGTACCAAGACAGCATATATCAAGTTTCATTGCAAATTGTGCGCATGAAATAATTTTTTAAATATGTTCCACTTGCATGTTTTCGCTTAGTGAAAAAGTAGAAATCTATGAGTTTTACTTTGCAGGAATTGTACATATTCTGCCACCAATGTAGAATTTTGTATCTATTATTATTTTAAATTGACAACAGCAGTTTGTACTCTCATACTAAAAATACAGTGACAACGTAATCCTGAATGTCGTCTTTCGTTCCATAACTCTACTTTCAGGGGGAAAATAAATGTACACATTTGAATATATTACAATGCTTAAAAATGAATATAAATAAACAATATGGTACTTTGATATTTAATACTGTCGTATGGCCTGACGAGCACCCCTACCATCAGCTTCTTTAACACATTGGAGGCTTCGAAGCAAAGTTGTAATAAAGGCGACACTAAAACCCTTCCCAGGTCTACCACTACTCTCACATGTAAGGTATTGACTGGTGTGCAGTGTTGGTCACATTAATGAAACTGTACGACTTAAGGGCGCTGTCTACCACAACTTTCATCACCATGTTTTTATTTTTTATGTTGTACCAGTTATTTTTTTCTTGTTTTAGACACAAAATGTGACTAAACTTTTCTCTTATAAAATTTTTTTTATCTCGAATATTTTTGGTAATGGTTCGTTAAAGCCAAAATTTGCATGTTTCCGTTTTAAGGACGACACTAAAACCAACTCAATTACCAAACTGAAAAAAAAAATTGCATGGATGTTGTAGGCTACAAATTCAGCTGTATTAACAAAATTAAATATTTTTGTATTAAAAAGTTATTAAATTTTTTAAATGGTTATTTTAATACTCAGCATTTTTATTTAAATACAAACAAATTTTATTCAAAGTTTTTATGTACGTGACGTTGTAGCCTGCGACGTCTTTATCAACGGTGAATTTTTTCAGTTTGGTATGTCAGTTGGTTTTAGAAACATGCAAATTTTAACTTTAACAAGCCATTACGTGAAAACTATGAGAGTTAGAAAATTTCATAACAGCCAAATTTAGACACATTTTGTGTTTAAAATAAGAAAAGATACCAGATACAAATGAAAAAAAAAAAACATGGTGATCAAAAAAATTGCTGTATACCGCGCCCTTAAGCTAACGACCCTGCTATTCCTGAAAAAAAAAAAAAAAATCTGCTGCTGAGTTCATTTATAGTTCTTGGCTAGTTTCGTGTAAATATATGTACTAGATTGAGAGATAATAATTTTACGGAAAAGGCATTTGTGCTGTGTCGGAGAGCTTGGAAACTGTGTTTTTAATGTGCATGTGCCTTAAAAGTAATAAGCAACTCTCCTCTGAAATGAGTTTTAAGTGTACAGTACAGTTCCAACACAAATAATAACTAAGAAAAATAATCTGTATTTCTAAACCGCTGCAACAATGTTCAGCACCCAATTAGGCAGGCCGCTTCTACAGTACTTCTTCAACGATGAACTTGAGCTGTCAGTTTCACATCAACCACATGTTGTACATTATATGTAAATGTATGCACCTTTTCGAAAATATATTTATAATTATGTGTGAGTCATGTGTTTATGACTTCTTAATTAATTTTAGTAATCCATGTATATTTTGTGGAAATTTTTGAAATGTTGTGCAACTTCCTATGTTGCATTGTTTTTTGTACATCGTGTTTATACTTAGTGATCAATTATGTTGTGTTTTGAATGATACAATGGAATTCATGGATGCTAATAATTATATTATTTTATCTAATTTAATTTATTGATTCGTATAAAAAACTAGGTGAAAGGAAATTAATTAATGACTGTGACTATGGCTAGCGCACTCGCCTCCTAACAAGGCGATTCGAGTTGGATTCCTGGCAGGGTCAGTCCTCAGATTTTCCATGTGGGAATTGTGCCGGACGATGCAGCTGGTCGGCTAGTTTTCTAGGGGATTTTCCGTTTTCTCAATCTTTCATTTCGGCGCTTCTACATTCTCACATTATATATCCCCTCACCTGCGCCAAAGATCTAGGATGTTAAGCTTTGACGAAATTCACCTCACTTCAAATGTAACAATTTTTAAGATCACAATTTTTTAATCAATTATGATTGAGGGGTAGTTTGAAGACATCATACACTAAAAACTAGTCACCCTCAGCGCACAACAATTGCTGTCCAGCACATATCATACTAAATAATTATTATTTAGGTTGCATTAAATCACGTGACTGGTAACATCCAACCATCTTTCGTATTGGGTCTTCTCAGCTATCTGTAGTTTAACCTGTGTGTAAAAACAGAAGGTGGTTATGGAAATTGGCTTCTTTACTACTGTAGATGAAGTCATTAGCAAGAAGATGCGATGCAGGAAAGTTATGGTGTGGCCATCAAAATTAAGAAACATGTGCTATCAACTGTAAATGTTAGCCTTCAACACAACTGAATTCTGTTAGTCTTAAAAATTTAAGCTGCAGGATAGCAAAAAATGTTAACATATGATTTGGCCCGAAAGTAATCACCTGACATATTCATGTTTCTCATGAATTTTTTTTTTTTTCAGAAACATAGAGCTAAGCAAATTAGGTTTGAGTATAGCTAACATATTTTAAAGATAATTATACCAATAAACCACTCATGTACACTCAAGTTACTATCTGCTGATTGATTGTAAGTCAAGTCCAAAGTGTATCATTAATTTTTGTCGGTTACTTATTCTACAAAATAACATTAAGGGCGCGGCCTACCGCATTTTTCATCACCATTTTATATTTGAACCAGATAAATTTTTTCTTATTTTAGACACAAAATGTGACCAAATTAGGCTATTATGAAATGTTTTTATCCCTCATAGTTTTCGTTAATGACTAGGTAGTTGAAGTTATATTTTGCGTGTTTTCGTTTAAAGGACTACACAAAAACCAACTGATACACCAAACTAAAGAAAAATCACAGTGAATAAAGACATTGCAGGCTACAATGTCATGATCATAAAAATAAAGAATAAAAATATTAGTATTTTTGAAAAATGCTGAAACTAAAAATAAACATTTAAAAAATTAAATTATATTTTTTTAAATACAAATAATTTTTATTCTTTTTTTTTATGAGCATGAAATTGAAGCCTGCAATGTCTTTATCCACTGTGATTTTTTTTTGAGGTTGGTATGTAAGTTGGTTTTAGTGTAGTCCTTAAAACGGAAACATGCAAAATATAACTTCAACAAGCCATTAGGCGAAAGCCATGAGGGATAAAAAAATTTCATACGAGCCAAATTTAGTCACATTTTGTGTCTACAATAATAAAAAAATATCTGGTACAAATAACATATTTAATAATGGTGATGAAAATTGCAGTAGACCGCGCCCTTACATAGTCGCATAAAACAATAAATCGCGAGTCTGATTTTATTGCAGATTATTTGAAAATTAATTGAACGATTCTGAAATAATTTAAAATTAAAAGATTAGATAAACATACGTATACAGTGGCATAAAATTAACAAATAAATATATTCCCGTAATTCATAAAATAACTTCTGAAATTTGTATATTATCTAAGAAAATATTGATTAGAATTAACAAAATATCTAATAATATTGTTTTAATTTTGTTCATTGCATTTATTAAAACTTTTTGTGCATTTTTGCTTAGTGATATTGAAAGAGCAACTTTATTTTATTTAACAATTTTTTAATTATAATAGAACATCCTTCTTCAATGCAAAACATGTAGGAGTTACACATGTACAACATTTCTTCAACGATGAACTTAAGCTGTCAGTTTCATATCAAACACACGTTATACATATTATGGAAATGTATGCACTTTCGGGAATGTATTTTTACTATGTGTAAGTTATATATTTATGAATTCAAATAATTTAAAAGTTAAGTAGAAACTAAATTAGGAATACGCCACTGAAAAAATACAATTGTTTTCAATGCAAGTTATTATTTAAGGTGCCTCGTTTGCAAAAACAACCAAAATCACGATGAACTGTTGTAATTAGGCTCTGTCAGTGACAATACATAGTTGTTATATGCTTGAAGTGATGTGAAAACTCTTACGGTTATTTCTGGTTTTTGTAAATTTTCTATTAACAATAGCATTTTAAAAAATGAAATTTATAAATTATAGAAGCTTATAATATTCAATAAATGAATTTAAGTCCTAACACCCATTGAAGTATAGTCATCCCCATAAACAGTAATATTTTACGTGAAATTATTTCAATGTTATTACTGTATTGTCTGGAGAGCAATGGGACTTATAGAATTTCAGACGTCAATCATATAATTCACATGTTACAATTTTCGTTCATCAGTGGTGTAAGAAACTATAGATGGATATAAATTGTAAGGGCATAAATAATAAAGTAACATTGAATAGCATTGGAATAAGCGTGCAGGCTACAAAGAAAATATATCGTGAATTTTTTTTCTTTCACTTTAATAAAGAGTGAGACAAATTAGAAAAAACCAACCAATATCTCTATTACTAAAGCTACTAAACAACTGGAAACTAAACGCCTGTAGAAGTCATAAGAAATATATTTAAACAGAATTCATACAATAGGAAAAATAATGACTTCTACAGACAAGCCAGGCAACTAGATAATAAAATAAGCAGGAATTATGATAGTGTATGGAATTTCAAAATGATGTGTTTCTACCATGACCAAGGTGATTAACTCGGGTACGAACCTGACCATCCATTAACTTACAAATCCTGGTTCTACGTAATTTTCTGTGTTCTAGATGTTTCCATTTTCCTGTTTGTTCCCGGAACAACTTATAAACTTCTTTAAACTCTTTGCTAGCTTAGGTTTAGAAATCTCAGGTCGATCTTAGGTTTGGTTCAATTTGAAGTGAATTACACCAGTTGAGATATAAGAAGAATTTTTAAAGCTGTTCTGCCTAATCAAGTAAATTTTCGGGAACTTGGCACGACGGCGTAGTTTGGGTGTGTCTCACCGAGGATGTCTTGAATTAGGTCTGGACGGTTGCCCCTAGATCATCCCTCGATACGTATTTGACCACATTCTTCTCGTTCTGGGTGGCGACCACGTACTCTTGGTGCTTGTAAGACGATTGCGACCTCTTCACCCTCAGACGAAACTCTCGTTCCCCTCGTTCATCGAATGTTGGACCCGTCGAACTGTAGACCTCGGAGACCTGGACTGCAACGAACACGAAAAGGACTATGGAATTGCCTGATCCACGGGATCTTCGTAATAAATCCCTTGAATATCCATCTTTGGCGTTGACATCGTGTATAATTTCAAATGGAATTCTCCTGTTATTAGTCGTAGAAGTAAAGTGAGACCTTTCTGACGACGCGTAGGAACAATTTAGCGTCTCGTCGAAGAAATCCTCAGGTCTTCTTGAATACACGTCTGTACGGCATCATTGACGGGAATGTTCTTATTTTCCATAACATTTTCTCAATCGTTCTTCAAAAAAACGACTTCTCTTGGTTTAACGTCGCAACACCCTTTCCTCGTAGCTTACACCGGATTTGTTCGCCAATATGATCAGATCAGGTTGTAATCCGTTATACAAAACAAAATATTTCTAGTATAGATATAAAAGCTGTAGAAGTCATTAAAGTTTCAGAAACACAGTTACCTTATACATTCAATACATAGACGATTAAAACTTACATTCTTCCTGGCACGTGGTAACTATGGTCGTAGAATAGTAAATACCTAGGTTAATTGACAAATAAATTGAAATTTATACCCGTCTGTGACATTGGACAAAATGCTATGTTACAAGGCTTATGATCTGCGACTTCATTAAATATTACTAAAACGGTGGCCCGAGCCTTAATGGCATACTTAAAAATGTATTACATGTGTGCCTAAATACCAATACGAAATTTATTTATAGACTATTTAGTAGCCACAAATAATTCATACACATTTCGTCTACAAATTTTCACAAAATAAAATCTGCTGGATCTAAATACGAACTTGAAACAAGTCACATGATATAATATGTTTATCAATTGCTATTCGTGTAGAAATGTAACTAAAAATTATGCCCTACATCCACATTTATTGCTGTTTTTTCTATTAAACTTTTGCTCTAAACGTCATGCTCCAGTCAGGCAGACCCCTTTAGTTGCTGAAGTTACCTACTTGAACACATAATACTTAGCCGCATATGAATTTTACTAATTTGGTTGATTACTGAAAAATACAAATGTTTTATTGTCTGCGCTTTAGAGGTAAAACAAATAGAGTTAGTAATACACGGTTATTTATTTGGATGAAAGGGATCTCATATTTATGGTATGGTGAGGGTTAACTTATTCATTCACTAATATTCGTTAATAAGGGGACCGCCCACCCAGGTCGCTATGTGCAGAGCTTCAACCGATATTCGTTTTATTTGACAATTTTTCAACATGTGTGAGGTATGTCTGCTTAGGTATGTCAGTCAAAGAACGTTACAGTTATGCATGCCCATTTAAGGTCCTCTATTAATATTTAAAGGCTTTTCTTCCAACCGAATATGGCAAAAATGCATTTTCTTCAAAACTTTGAACAATGTAATTTTTTAGTGTATATAAAAATTTGGCGTGTATAATACAAATTTATCTATAACACATAAAATAAATCGCACAGGTGGTCACTTTAAACACTTCTCAAAAATTTTACGGCCAGATTGTTCGTTTATGGAAGGAATATATATTTTAGTTAATGAGAAAAATTAACACTTTCTTGCTGAAATAACATGTTGTATAAATTAATCTTAACCAAAAATAAGTTCTTGACTGTGTGGCATGACTGCTAGCCTTTAGTAAGTACAAATTCAAAGCAAAGAACTGCATATCGGGGTCAAAGTAGCACATTTATAATATTGTTCACAATTAGATAGGGAAATTGAGTGCTCTTTGAGTTACAAGCGTGTGAGAATACATTTAGTTCGCACATTCTGTGTGCTGTCTTTCCATTCCAACTCAAATATATTGGTATTACAATGACAGGAGTACTTGTTTACAGAAGAAAATTATAATTTTTCAATAAGTTATGATATATTTCTGAAAACGATAACTGGACACTTGAAGCATCACGTTTTGCTAGGTGTTAAGACGACGTAAGCCAACATTCGAGCAATAAAACATACGTAGATATATGGTTTATAGTAATAAAAATGTGTTTCTATTAATTTCAGCAAATTAAGAAAACAAATTTATGTTCCGGCACTGACACTCGTACACACATCACTGAAGGAACTTTAAGGTGGTCGCCTGCCAAGGCCGCCAATCAGTGTGAAGCAGATAGAAATTTATTCGAAAATTGGTCGACATACGTGAAAATGTTTGTTATATCTGATAAGGAATGTCATTTAAAGAAATTAACAAGCATGGTTACCCATTTTAGGTTCACAATTAATATTAAAACATTATTTTCTCACCTGAAAATGACAACACGGGTTGTTTTCAGAGTCCTTCGTAGGAACATGGAACAGAGCCTGGTGCAGCACACGTAGAGCAAACCTTTATTTTTAACATAAAGTCACAAAAAGACGTGTCAAACGCTGATATGTCTCATAAGAGGCGAGGTATCAGCAGAAATACTGCACACTAGTTGAGTTTCTTGCTCATAGAAACTAGGATGAGTCGTCATTAGTGCTTCGCCATTCAAAGCCTCAGACGCGCATAAAATACCTGCACCCAGGTGGCCGCTTAACTGTTTCATTGGTTGCTTGAACAAGCAGTCTTCTCTATTACTTTTCAATGCCAATGTCTATAAAGTGACTTTGCGTGAAAAAAAAAAAAAAGGCAGCTGCCGCACCGTTTCCTACCGAATAATGCTATCACAGGCCAGCAGGGATTGATTTATGATTTTATAATACTGTTATTTCGACCGCAGTGGTAGTCCATATGAAGTTACCTGTACAATTTTTAACAATTAACAGGTAGTTAGTAGAACATTTTCGTATGTAAAATCAGTATTTGCTCTTAGACACGAATCTCTGTAACTAAGTGTTCATGGATTATGATTTTGTTTTCCCGAAAAAGCATGTATGATTTTACTCCTTTAGAATATCTGTTAAGGAAAGTAGCGGAAGTGGTTAAAAATTATATTTTGGGACTTCGGTACTTGAGATACACGAGAAAATTAAATCCTATATCTGCAGTTCAATCCATTGGCTTTCGACACGTGCAACACTATATCTATGTTGCGGACTTAATTTTCGTGCTGTTTGACTGAGTACAATCGAGACCTGGAAGCGTCCGGAACTCAAGGCTGACGTTTGCTCAGTCACCAGCTGCCTTATTGCCTCTAAGCGCAAAGTTATTCTTAACGGGTATCGAAAGGAACGATGTTGAGCGGACGTCTGAAAATTGAATTGAAAACAGTTTTCAGAAAAATTAGGGCTTGAAACCACGAAATCTACAAAATTGTAAGACTAGTATTTTTATAAATTTTAATGATAATGACTAGGCCTAAAAATAACTGAATTTCAAAAATATTGGCGTTTTGATTTGGAAATAATTTTACCATCCGTATACATCTCGCACAGAGATTTTCGGATACTAAAATTATTTTCAAATCATAACGCGTGTATTTTTTAAATTCAGTTAATGCAGAGACATAGATAATATCATTGAAAATTATAAAAATAACAGTTTTCCGTTTTTTGTAAATTTTGTGGTTTCAAGCCCTTGTTTTTACTAAAAACCTGTTTTTAATTTTTTCTTGAAAGTAAAGCATAGACGCAAAATGCTCTATTAATAAACGTCCGCTGATAAAATATCTACTCGGCAAAAAACCTCATCAAATTTTGATGAATAGTTCAAATTTTATTGACGAACGAGTATTCCAGTCATCCGCTCGATATCGCACCTTTCCATACCTCGTAAGTTGGCGGGCTGGTTGGCCGTCAGCTACATTTCCAAGCAAGGTAGTGAAATGATACTATGAGAACACTCCCAAGTAAGACAGGTCGCATATTTAAAAATTGGCAGGCAAAAGCAGAGACGCCATTACCCCACCTCCCCGATTCACTGACACACGGCCAGAGAGTCCGCAAAAGAAACGCCTCTTCAATAGGGTCGTTTACCTGCCAGGTCGTTCGTGCACTACAAACAAGCCGCAAACGGAACTGAGGATCTTTAATCAGATAATACTTTTTGAGAAAACGGCAAAACATCTTGGAATAACTCTAGACAAAAATCTCACATGGCGACCACACGTTAAGCAAATATGCGGAGCCGCTAAAGGTAAACTATTACAGCTATACCCACGCTTAAATCACATAACTTTCCCCGGGACAAATAGTTGATTATGTATAAACAAATAATCCTTCCAGCACTACTATACGGGAGTGAGGTGTGGGGACACGCGCTAAAACATATATAACTGCTTTACAAACGGTCCAAAATATTTACGTAAGAGCGATTTCAGATCAGGAAAGATACGCCTCAAATGCAACCGTACGCTAGATTTTAAAAGTACGATATATTTCACACGTAATTAAGGGAAGGAATACCCTTTACAATAATTAAACCTATCATGCAAAACCAAATATCAAAAACCTCGGTAACTACGACCCCGCAGAGCACAGGAAATACAGGAAACCCAAACTTTAATTTGAGAAACGTCCGCTCCTATGACCGGGATTCCTTAAGGGCGCGGCTACCGCAATTTGCATCATCATTATTTTGTTTTGAATTTGTGCCACTTATTTTTTTCTTATTTTAGACACAAAATGTGAGTAAATTTGGCTCTAACGAAATACTTTTATCTCTCATAGTTTTCGCGTAATGGCTTGTTAAAGTCATATTTTGCATGTTTCCGTTTTAACTACCACACTAAAACCAATTGATATACCAGACTGAAAAAAATCACAGTGGATAAAGACATTGCACGCTACAATGACATGCTCATAAAATTAAAGAATAACAATTATTTGAATTAAAAAAAATGCTGAAACTAAAAATAAAATTTTTAAAAATTCAATAATTTTTTTAAAAAATACAAATAATTTTATTCTTTAATTTTATGAGCATGCCTTTGTAGCCTGCAATGTCTTTATATACTGTAATTTTTTTTCAGTTTGGTATATCAGTTGGTTTTAGTGTGGTCGTTAAAACGGAAACATGCAAAATATGACTTTAACAAGCAATTACGCGAAAACTATGAGAGATAAAAAAATTTCGTAAGAGTCAAATCTAGTCACATTTTGTGTCTAAAATAAGAAAAAAATATGTGGCACGAATGAAAAATAAAATAATGATGATGAAAATTGCTGTAGACCGCGCCCTTAAACAAACCTGGTCACGCAGTGCACTTCACCGCTACAGACTGCACCGTCCACACGTTGAAGCATACAACACAGACAAGACGTGCATCTAGGGGGCTGGCAGTGTAGGGACGTTAGTAAGGGGTCGGCACGAACCTCGCTCGCGAACCACGCCCAGGGCATATACACCAGTCCATGACAGGGCGGAGAGGGGCATTATAAATATGTTAGCTGGTAGGTGCAAAAATACAAGGAATATATAAAAATTATACTAAAAAATTAATAATCTCATATATACGAGGTGGTGCAGAGGAAACGCGTGTTTTTCGAACCGCTGGTACGCGGCACCGGGAGGGGATATTGACCATGAACGAATGTTGGCAGACGGCCCATACAATGCCCTTTCAGTCGCTATGGAGCGTTGGAGCGTACGGCATCGTGTGTTCGTTGTCGAGCAGTTTTTCAAAAACAATGAATCTGTAGTTACAGTGCTACGTCTTTTCCGTCAACATTTTAGAGTTGGACGTCGTGGTGCAGTGCCTGATCGAAATACCGTTCTCCGATGGGTTGCAGCATTTCGCAGTACTGGTTCTGTGATGAAAAGGAAACCACCCGGTCTTCCCCGTTCTGTACGTACACCGGAAAATGTAGACCGAGTCAGAACGGCGGTTGTTACGAGTCCTA
>PNEQ01015188.1:0-19460 GCA_003012365.1 Medauroidea extradentata
AGATTGGGTACTATTGTTCAAACAAAGCTATGCTGCCATCGCCCTTCAGCCATGTGGCTATAATTAAATTTATAATTCCCTAACTGAAATTTAAATTTCTTATAACGAAACATTATATGCGATTCCTTCCCCCAATACACTGTCACCTTTGGAATTTAATATTAATAAAAAAAAATTACATAAAAATATCATTTATATAGGCCGATAACAATTAGGCCTGCAATGTTACAACATTATTACGTTAGTTAATTTCCCGCAAAACGCTACGGAAGTCGGGGCCTCGAGACACTTTGCAGAAAAAATGCAATTTTAAAATTTTCTGTTAAGTTGTGTTGGGGGGGGGGGGGGGTTGGGCAAAAATAAGCCGCTATCGAATTTACGAAGGTAGCGATTTTACGAATGCGATGAGAGGAACCGTGAGTATTCGTAAAATCGGGGGTCTAGTGTATCTTAAAATCTTAGTTTTGCAACTGCAACATTAATTTTATGACAAAATGTGGATTTTACAACACTCCCTCAATTTTAAGATACTATAACATTGAATCAGCAACATTGCAACCTTAATTTAACAAGCCACATTGCAAAATCAGTGATTTTATGATGTACATGTGTTGTTTTAATTAATTAACTTTGCATATTATTTATGATTTTTGATTATTTTCTATATGAACCCCCTCAATTAATGATATTTATGAAAAATACAGGTAAACAGAACCTATATTTAGCACATACTACGTATAGCAAAACTAATCATAATTTGTCATAATTTTCTGATTATTTTTGCTAATAAGTGTTTCATTTAAAATATGAAGAAATACATTTTACGTAGTTAGGTGTAATAAAAATTGTGACATATTTGGTTTTGCCAATTCTTCTACAGTAATTTATATTTCATTTTATTCCATTATAGTAGTGTAGGGTTTTAAATACAGAAGAATATCCCATATACCGAGGGACTTGATCATTTTGTAAACAACAGATAAAGTAAACTGAACAGTTATATTAATAACATGGTAGCTGTAGGTAACCTTGAAAACATTCTTTGATTATGAAATATATTTTCAAATGAAGGATTTGCTTACATTATTTTACTGTGTAACCATTTGTCTGCGTTTTACGTCACGGATGAGCCAGACAGTTCCTAAGCCCACGTTGGTCGTTTTGTTTCAGGAGTCGATCATGGACTTCTATTGGCACTACTCGAGCAAGGAGCTGATCGACCCGGCGGGTAAGGCCAACTTCTTCAAGGCCATAGGGGTGGCAAGCCAAGTGTTCAACACACTCACTGAGGTGATCCAGGGGCCGTGCACACAGAACCAGCAAGCCCTGGCACACTCCAGGTAATTACTGCCGAGACCACCTTCCCCTATGTGTACAGTCGTCACCGTAATTTTGTACTTCTAATAAATATTGTACACTTAAAACTTAAACTTTCTACGTAGTTTATCTTGAATTTCTAACTTTTGTTTGAATGTTAAACGGTTTCCAATGATGACGATGACTGCCTAAGTTAACTGCCCATGCTTCATACTCGTACAGTATTTAAGTACTGCATGTTGTTAAGAGGTTAACTGAAATATATCACAACCTATATACCGGAATTTCACACAAATCCACACACACATTTATGTACTAACATTTTATAGTATGCATGATGCAAATGAAATGATTAAATATTAGGTCACAGCATTAACAGTATGGATTCTGCTCTGCATGCATTGTGAATGGCATTGTAAGAAAAGTTTTCTTGATGTCATTACAGTTTTCATTTATTGACTCGGTTGTTAACAACAGTTTTCAACATGTTAGAGCTAATATATCTGTACCCATTAATGAGGGTTCATGTCATGCTTAGTCGATGCAAGTTGATCATTCATGTCAGACTTGAACAGCTATTATTCGCATTGATTAACAAGTGTATTCCCAGTTGACAGTGAGCTCTCCTGGTTTGTTCACTGGTGGCTGTACCGGACTGAGAGTGAACTGCAGAGTGTCGTGCAGTCAGTACACAGTGCGGGTGTGTGTGCAGGTTGTGGGATGCTGTGGGCGGCTTCCTGTTCCTGTTCTCGCACATGCAGGACAAGTTGTCGAAGCACTCGAGCCAGGTGGACCTTCTCAAAGAACTGCTCAACCTGCAGAAGGACATGATCACCATGATGCTCTCCATGCTGGAAGGTATTGCAAAACACTGGACTCACATTCTAAAGGACCTGGGTTTAATGCCTGAATCAGGCTATTCTGATTACATTCCTCATGGTTTTGTGACCTCACTCCATGTAAATGCTGGGATGTTTCCTCAACAGAGACCTCAGATCATTCCTCTCCTAGTTCATGTCATTGTGTCGCGTGTGTCACAGTCTCTAAGGATAATGCTGTAGACTGGTTCAGGTAGCAGTATGGACTAGCTGTAGCTACCCAGACCCCAGAGCATAGTTTATTCACTAGTAGTTGGATTGGAGACAGTATGCCTCCAAAATTTTCCATGTCCTTTTGTTTTTATTTAAATTACAAATGTACATACTTCTCTGTTAGGTCATACCGTACATACATGATATAAAATGTACTCAAACACTAGTGTAAATAACGGTAACATTATTTAAAAAAAATTTTCCGTGTCAGATATTAGATAACTAAATGTAAGGGAATTTAATCTGTGAGCATTTTGAATTATTGAGAGTTTATTGTACTAAATTTATGTACAGTAGATGAGTTATAAATAGGATGAAAGGTTGAGCCTTTAATACCACTAAAATATTGGGAATCTGTTTTTCAAGTACAGTACTTGGGGAGTTGAGGGGCCTTAATAAAATAACTTTCGTAAAGTTTTTGTTGTTCTAAAATGCCCTACATATTAATAAGAATTTTTTTTCCCAATAGATCTTTTATATTTTTGTTTAATTTGTGTGTGATGTGTGTCAGTAACTTTGTCCACTGTAATATTGTTTTTTTTTTATTAGCAATTTTATAGATCAATGTCGTAATTTTAAAATGTTTGTAGGTACACAGAATTTATTTATTTAAACTGTTAAATAAGTAACAATAATACTAATAAATGTGTGATGTGATGGTATTGTACAGCTGTCTACATAGTTATGGACCGTTTTAGTGTACATAGTGTGTAAATATTTTGTACATATAAATGTACGTGCATTTTGAAAGCAAGAACTTAAATTTTGCTTCTTACCTGTATAACAATTGGTTATTGAAACTTCTACATGCCCTCTTTATTGAATTTTAAAAACTGTGGTAATGCTACGTTTGTCATCCACATTTACAAAATTAAAATTCTTGGAAAACTCTGCTTCATGCAAGTGTTTACAATTCAGCATGATCACCTGTGACCAGTGCATGGACAAATGTACTGTACATCTAGTAATACGATCTACTTTTTGCAGGTAACGTTGTCAATGGTACTATTGGTAAGCAGATGGTGGACACACTGGTAGAATCAGCATCAAATGTTGAGGTGAGGGTTCATCATTAATAGATGCCAGTGACTTAATGTCTTTTCCACAGCCTACTAATTTACACACCCAGTTGGTTTTCTTAACTAGTACGTTTTATAAATTTAAGTAAGGATCTTATTGCATTTTGAATCTATAGTAAAGTAATAAGTTCGTATTTTGTGTGCATGTATAAGTGTGCAGTGTGTGTGCAAGCAAATATAGATGTGTGTGCATGTGTGTGTACATGTGTTATATGTATGTGGATGTTCGTGGGTGAGTGAGAGAATATGTAGGAATATATGTACCATATTTACTCGCATAATGGCTGCACCATTATTTTGAAGGGCTTAAAGCAGTATTTTAAAATATCCGCGTAATGGCCACACCTATCTTTTTCAACAGGCGACACAATTATTAGTGACACATATGAATGGATTATGAACATAAAAGTTTGTTTGGACATACGTCATTGCGTGTGAATGTCGCCATTTTCCAGAAAATCTCACAATAAAACAAAAAACAAAATTCAAAGGAAGAATAGCCAGTAAGTTGTAGTCAACAGACATAAAACGTACAGATAATTCCTGAAAGGAATCTAGTCATATCCCAGAAGACGACACAAGGACAAGAACCGATATAAGCAACGCAAAATTAATTCCTAAGTGGAATATAGTCAACTGGAGAAGTATGACACAAAAAAAATCACGTGTGTAAAAAAGGCATCAAATGTATAAGCGACGACGAAGAGACAAATAACGAGCGACATGAATGGATGTGAAAACGCACAACGCAGTTTTGTTCGGTTTTTATTTTTTTTTTTCTGCCTGTCTTTTTTTTTCTTTTTCTTTGGTTGTCCTTCTGCAGTCTACTATATTCCACTTAGGAATTAATTATGTGTTGTTAATATTGGTTCTTGTCCTTGTGTTGTCTTCTGGGTATGACTAAATTCCTTTCAGGAATTATCTGTGTGTTTTATGTCTGTTGACTAAAACTTAGTGGGGTTTTTTTTTTAAATATTGTTTTCTGTTTTATTGTGGGTTTTTCTGCAACACTGCGACATGAATGGCGTGTGTCCAAACAAACTTTTATGTTCATAATGTGAACCCATTGCAAGAATTGTTCAATGATCACATAAATGGATTTACAAGATTTTATGTGTTTTTTTTTTCTTTTTTACTCTATGTTTACTATGTACCCCAGAAATCATTCCTTTAATTTTTGGAGAAATGGTCACGCTATGGACGAGTAAATATGAAAATAAATAATGTATGTTTAAGATTTAGTTTTCACCATAATATCATAACGGTATTTTTTTTATTTTAGGTCACCTCATAATAGCCACACCCCAGTTTTTGGGCCAAAAATTTGGTCAAAGCATGTGGTGATTATGCAAATAAATACAGTATGTCTGCACATTGAAGTGTGTGTGTGCAGGCATTTGTATGTGTGTACACAAACAAAGTTTTTAAACTTATGATTGATGCCCCTTTAGTGGCAGAGGAAGCCAGAGTGTGGTATTATTGGTAATACGGGATGCTAGAAAATAAAGGCATGGAGCGGCATGGCGTGGCACAAAAGTACAGAGCAGGATTGGTAAAGTGAAAGTTGCAGGTTGGACAAGGTGATTTGTGGATGGAGCTTAACTGGAAGTGACACACAATCCTCAGCTGTACACCTGTGGCATGGCTTGATGAGGGTTATCTTGGGGGATTTCTGCAGCATAGCTGACTGGCTTGTGTGGAGGGTGTGCCGGGCACGCGTCGTATTGTTAAAAAGTAATATCATGCTGTTAGGTATATACTCATGTACTAAATTATAAAATTGCTCTGGCACTAATGTAAAAATGTATTATTTTGAAGCTACATTTTATAAAATATTCTCAAGTATGCATTATAACATAAAAAATCATATATCCTTTTTCTCTTGCAGTTGATTTTGAAGTACTTCGACATGTTCCTGAAGCTGAAAGACCTGACTGAATCTGCGAGTTTTCAGGTTTGTACATGGTTATAGAGACAAATATTTTGGATGGTTTAAAGCCACCCATCCGGGCACAAAATATGTATCATCAGTTCATGGTAACTGAAAGCTATATGCTATTTTACAGAACTTTAGAAAAATTTGAGAGTTCTTAGGGAACTAACTTTTTAAGTGTTGTCAGTTGACAATTTTGATTTTGAAATTAATCAAATGTATCAATCCATATGTACAGTAAATTTTTCCTTGCTTGGCACAGTGTAGGCAGTAAGTACCCAAACAATTGTTGAAAGCTATGTAAAAGCAGTCACACGTTCAAGTGAAAAATGTGCCGAAAAGAAAAACTATGTTCTACATAGTTATTTTGTGCCTCTATAATAGGCCTGTTCCTAGGGCCAGGAAAATTTTGCGAATTCAATGACCCTCGTGCTAGAATCCATTGTCCTATGCATATTCAAGCCCCGTCTATTCGTTCATTGTCTGTTGTTCTACGGAGTAGCAGCTAGTGAACAAATGTTTGGGGCTTGAATATACACAGGACAGTGCATTGTGACATGCAGGTAATTGAATCTGCGAAATTTTCTGTCTCCTACCTATTCCTTTTGAGAACATGAACCTGACCCTTACAGCAGATTATTATTAGTGGTTCATTTGACCCATCTGACCAACTGGCTCCGCCGCCCGTGTGCTGAAGTTATATGTGAAATAGTTTACCTGAGTTACTGCATGAACTGAGTTCATAAACCAGTCTGGAATAGAGTTCAGGTGTTGTGAGAAACTGTGAACTGTGTCTTCTCTATAATATTCAGGTTCAGTGTGTAACGTAACTTTCGTCACTTGGCTGTGCAGGAGATAGACCTGAATAGTGATGGCTGGGTGCTTCCCAAGGACTTCAAGGAGAAAATGGAGCAACAGAAGAGCTACACACCGTATGTTCTGTCCTTACTTAACAACTGTCCCTCATAAATGTCGTGCCAAATGATTGCCAAAACAGTGTCAGTGTATATTGCTTGATAAAATGCAAGGAAATAGAAAGTAAACTGTTTATCCGTATGTCAATCATCTTAATCAGTAAATTTTAAAAGAAATTCAGTAAAAATCTTGATTTTTCAACATCTGGTTTTAAGAGAACATTCTTCATTAAGAGTGCCTTGTTTTCCGGAGATTACTTGATTTTATGCTCATTGAATTTAGCAGAAGACTTTGCTATGTAAAATGTACAGGTGTTGAAGTACATACAGTATTAATTGCAATACAGATTGTCCACAATTTTTTGGTTATTTGTGGCGTTGCCCACGTTGATTGTTGCATATGACCAGGAGTTTGCTGTATTTTAATTTACATACTGATAATGTACTGTGAAACCTTTCATAAAATTTGGTTGTGTCTTAAGTTTAAAAAATGCATTGCTGTTTTGGTTTTGTTTCAATTAAAGTATTGCCCTTTAACACCCATAAGACTGGGGGAGACATGCTGTAAGTATCATGGCAATATTAAGTGTTAAACACAGTTATTATAAATATAAGTAAATATATAGTATAAATCCAAAAGAAATTTAAGCTTACTTACCTATGAATTTTTGTAGTTGTTTTGTTTTACTAATAGCCTATTTACCACATTCTATCAAAGCATGCACATGTTCATGTAAATGTGACCAAGTCAGCTAGCAACAGCAGTGTGTGTTGTTATGCAGGGAGGAGATCAACTTCCTGCTAATGTGCTGCGACACCAACCATGATGGAAAGATAGACTACAGAGAGTTCACTGACCGGTTCCACGAGCCGGCTAAGGAGATCGGCTTCAACCTCGCAGTGCTGCTGACCAACCTGTCGGAGCACATGCCCAATGAACCAAGGTATCTCCCTTACTGGCCCTTCATACATGCTTGCATGCCCCATGCTCCGGCTCGTGAGTGCTCTCTGCTGTCTACATTTGCAGCACATGTGTAGTGTTAGTGACAAACTGTTTAGCAGCTTCCCCTGGCTTTTTGAGTCATGAGTTGAACTTGAATAATTTCATGATTATTTTTACAAGAGGCTTGAAGGGCCAATGATACGTGCACTAATTGACCACCTACATATTGGCTTTTGAAACGTAACTACATTAGAACCTTGTATAATGTTCTCACGTATAATGTTTTCCTGGTTTTGATGTTAGTTTTGTTTGGTCCCTATATTTGTTTTATAGTAGTAAATCACCCTCTTACAAGGTTTTCTGTTTATTAAGTAGACATTTTTTTGGGGTTCTTTTAAATTTGTTATAACAGTGTTCTACTGTTTTACTTTGTTATCTTTATCCCTTGAAAATTAACCTTGCATTTGTTCTGGCTGTTTAGATTATGTTAGCGATAAAATTGAACTTTCCAACGAAACCAAGCATTGGGATAATCTAATAATTATTCAACTCATTCCCTACTTGTGAACAGGCTTCATCCCACTTATGACACTATAGTTAAATTAAATTACTCTCTACTAAATGATCACATGCCTGTATGTTATAATTTAATGTTTAGTGTATCTGCCATATTCCTTGCACGAGTCAAACTATTAGTCTGGTCCTCACATTTACCCCTTATTCAACAGCAATCTCCAAAATATTCTGTGACTCTGTTGTTGCATTTGTAACATGTGCAGGTTAGCGAGGTTCCTGGAGACGGCAGGCAGTGTTCTCAACTACTTTGAAGCTTTCCTGGGACGCATAGAGATTCTAGGCGGCAGCAAGAGGATAGAGCGGGTGTACTTTGAGATCAAGGAGTCCAACATCGAGCAGTGGGAGAAGCCTCAGATTAAGGTGCGCCCCTGCTCTATATCATTTCCTCAATAGTAATTACTTTACTTTTAAGATTACAATAGGTATTTTTTATTAATATTTAACATATAAATAACAACCTGAAAAATTCCTGACCAATTAATTTCTTACAGTACTACCAAACATCCTACGTAACACACATAAATGTGACTTAATACAATAAAAATGGGTCATGATTATTTCTTCAAATTTTTATGTAATTATAATTTTACTAAAGATTATGTTAAGAAAACAATATAAATGTATAATTTGTAGTTACATTTCAGACTGTTCAGGTGCTCATGAAAAGTGGGACGAACAAAATTATGAGCATCAAAAGCAGCAAAAAATTTAACTAGTATGTATACAATATATTCCTCCCTCCACTCCTAAAACAATCCTGCAGATTATTATTATTTTTTTTTTGTTTTACTAGTTTATGAATTTTAATGCAATATTACAAAATAGAAGTTATGTCATAAAGACTAGGTGTAAAAAATGCAGTTGCTGTTATGTTGCAAGAAGTTGTAGGTTTTAGATGATTTACAATATCAAATATGTACAGTACACAGACATCATCATCTAATGGGGAAAATACTTAAAATGATTAGGAGCTCTGCTTATGCTAATGCATGGTTAATTCTGGAGGTGGGTAACTGAACACTCTACTATAATGCTTGCAGAAGAGAGCGTTGGTAAAGATGAAAGTCGTACAGCAAGAATCTAGCTACGAAATTTTTATTGCTAACAAGTCCATGTGTAGTGTAATTTCCCTTATATAGAATTGTTACTGATTTCTAATACAAATTAAAATTTTAGATAGTTTTAATAAACATATTTTGTAATAATTGATAGCTATGCAACATGTTTGACAGGTTAAACTGTGTTTCTTGGCGGTATATAATCGAAGGGGTCAAGTTTCTTGTGTCTTGGATCTCTTCAGGTAAGGGTAGGTTGCAGATTTCAGCAACCACCTTACGACACTGTTTACAGATTTTCGTAAACTTAGAGGTTGGCGTGCATGGTACAAGAAACTTGATCCCTTCGATGTTTGACAGGGTTTCACTGCAGTGAAGTGCATTTAGTTGTACAGTAAAGCCCTGATTTAACGAACTTGGGAATAACAAAAACAGAGATTTAACGAAATGATTATTAGGAACCTTAAAAAAATAAAAAATGTATGAAAGTATACAGTAACTTTGATAAAATAGAATATAAAGTGTAATCTGAGTCTTTTAAAAATACTTCATACTGGCCATAGTACATAGTTATTTCTCCATAAATAGTCCTAAAACATCCGTCGAAGAAAAAAATTGCCGCGTAAATGACTTTGTGTTGAGCGTGCACGGCCGAGCGAGCGTTGCTATGTTACGCAACAAGCACTCAACCTGGCAGCTGGAGACTGAAAGAGTATCTTGGTACCTAGTCTACACATCGCAGTGATGGAGCGCATGTGAACTAATACACAGATAGTGCTTCGCGTCTCCATCAGAATGCACAACAATTTAGCTTGCTCTATTGGTTAATTATATTACCAATAGAATGCAGTGGTGTCCAGCACGATTATTTTCTTTTGCGTCCCGTGATAACAGCAGCATATTTATAAAAATACGTAGTAATGTTATTTATGTAGACTTTTACAGTACATAGAATTTAGTAACGTAAATAATATATATCACCAATGTTAAAAAAATGCACAAGTGCAAATTATTTTTAGCGAGCAGTAACTTGTTTGTTGAACGAGAACGGCGGCCTGCAAGCATAGTGGTCGCCATCACGCGTATTAATTTATTATTTTGCAGTTGTCATGCAAACTTTAATTTCAGTTTTCACTAAAAATTTATTTATTTTTGGTAATTTTGTACATTTTATTTGAGGAGTGGGAGAGAGACGGAATGATAGACGGCTAGGCGGTGTTAGTCATCACTTCTCACATCTTGATGGTGCGTGGGCAGCCTAAAATGCCAGGCACACGCTGGACGTGCGTCCACTGAAAGTCTTTAAAGTTTTTTCGCCGAATTTTTTCTTTCACGGCTGTGGCTTACCAGCTGATGGTAACTGGTGTGTTATTGTTGTTTGCTGCCAGGCTTTTTTTAAATTACCTAAACTTCTGACAAAATATGCCAGAGGTTTTAATTTTTTTTGGGGGGGGGGGGCTGTTAAAAATATAAAGTCTGATTTAATAAAACATCATTTTAAAGTAGACATTTTTGGGTACCAAGGTATTTTGTTAAATTGGGTTTGTACTTTATTTTTTGAAAAATTTATCATTAAATTTAGTTAGAATATTTATTGGAAAATTATATTTGAAGCGTTTAAAATTTATTGACAGAAGTGTTCATCTATTCCATGTGATGGAACTACATATTGTCAAAAGTAGGATGTAGTAAATGATTCAGATATTGCTTAATGTGTACAACTTGAGATGTAAGGAAGAGTTTAATTGGTTCACGGTGCTCTCACAGGAGTCAAAGAGAGCATTCTTCTACTCCATCGTGACAGAAGGTGGTGACAAGGAGAAGCTTGAAGCATTTGTGAACTTCTGTGAGGATGCCATCTTTGAGATGACTCACGCCAGTGGACTGATGGCAGTGGTGGAGAGCTCTGGCGGGGGGAAGGCTCGTGAAGCATCGTACAGCTACATGTCCGAGGAAGATGAGGAGCGGTACGTAGTCTCATGTGGCACTTTTATTTGTACTCATTCAGGTCTGTAGTAATTTGTATATAGTGCTCAAACTTTACCACATTTGTGTTCAAACTGGTTTTTCGACATATACCATTGCAAGCGAATGTTGTAGACTTGCAGAGAAACCCCACAACTAAACAAAAGCAATTAAAAGAAGTCAGTATTAGCTGTTGTCTACAAACATATGACATATATACAATTCTCGAAAGTACCTAATATAGTTGTATCCAGAAAGACAACATGAAAACAAAAAAAAAAAAAATTGAACAGTGAGAACAATAATTTCTTTTGAAACTGAATGTGTAGTTATTTTATCAAGAAATACAACACAAAAAAACAAGTTGTATGAAAAATGGTGACACAAATAACAAGTGATGTGAATGGATGTAACACAGACAACACATTAAAGAAAAAACAGACGAAAAGTATCGAGCTTCCGTCAACGACAACAGATGCATAATTATTTTTGTTTAGTTTTTGGGTTTTTCTGCAGTTTGGCAGCATTCACTTTCAGTGGCAAATGTACAAGGAACCATTCAGTTCATATTACCAACTCATCGTAGGAATCGTTACATCATATTTATGTTCAAGTTGTCAGTTGTTCGAGCCACTCTTAATGAACTGAATTGATGGACCTGAAACTGTGATATCAACACACGGCTTCCCAGCCCAATATATCCAAGAGTGGATTAGTACACTTTGAACTATGGGGAACTCTGCGATGATAGGTACTCCGGTCGTCCTCAGGCAGTGTATTCCACTCTGCTCCAGTTAAATGTCTCATTTTATGTGACATAAAAGATGAAAATAAGAGCTATGCAGCCTTACAATTTACCAGATTACTGATACTTGCATGATGGAAACATGAGAGTGTTGGATCGGACCAGTGGTTACCTTGGTATACTCCCATTTTCCTAGGCAATGCATTCTACTTGTTCTTCATGCTCAGTCTTATATCAGAAAATCAGGAAAAGTCAAGGGAATTTTTGACACTGGAGAAAACATGAAAACCTCAGAAAATTTACGAGTTAAGATGAAAAGAAAACTAGAAAGGTTTAGACATGGAACAGCAGAGAGAATGCATAAATTTTATTGACTTATATTGGTTATAATGAATATGATAGCCATTTTACAAATTTTTTTTTCTAGCTTTGACTGTCAATGTTACTTGGGTTAGCAGTTAGCAGTGGTTTAAAGGTGTTCAAATGCGATTAAATCGTACTTTAATATTTTTATGAAATATTGTTTGTTGTGTAGACGGTACTAGTGAGTGCAGTTTCCTCTTATGAAACAATTTTAGCTGGCGTAGTTTAGACATGGAACAGCAGAGAGAATGCATAAATTTTATTGACTTATATTGGTTATAATGAATATGATAGCCATTTTACAAATTTTTTTTTCTATCTTTCACTGTCAATGTTACTTGGGTTAGCAGTTAGCAGTGGTTTAAAGGTGTTCAAATGCGATTAAATCGTACTTTAATATTTTTATGAAATATTGTTTGTTGTGTAGACGGTACTAGTGAGTGCAGTTTCCTCTTATGAAACAATTTTAGCTCTCATAGTTTTATCATAACGGGGTGTCGAAGTCAAAATTGGCTCTTAATGCTGCCATGCAAATAGTGAAAACCAACTGGCCTACTTAAACAAAATAATTCACAGTGAACTTATATTCCATGAGCCATGTAATAAAACATAAACCCACAACGTAATATTTTGAATTTAAAAAAAAAAATTGCAAAAGTACAGAAAAAAGTTGCAAATTCAGCAATTTTTTTTTAAATACAAAAACAGTTCATGGGATATTTCAAAATTTTCGCTACGCAGCCCATAGTATGTTATTTCACTGTGAATTATTTCACATACGTCAGTAAATTGGTTTTCACTATTTGCATAGCAGCAGAACATGCAAATTTTGACTTTGACGCACAGTTATGAGAAAACTACGCCAGCTAAAATTGTTTCGTAAGAGGAAACTGTACTCACAAGTATCGTCTACAAAACAAACAATATTTCATATAAGTATAAAATTATGATGCTATTGCACTCGAACACCTTTAACGTACAGTGTTAGTTCCTATTTTGTATTTCTAATTGTACTTGTTAAAATAAATTTTTTGCACTATTAAGGTAACATACAGTATTAGCTTTGTGTGTTGATGCAAATAGGCCATGGTGATGTTACATTTTTTTTTTATATTGTGTGGTGACAATTTAGTAAATATTTTATACACGTGATTAGTTAGTTCTTGTCATGTTAAAATATTAGTAGTTGAGTACTTTGTTGTAGTGCATGACTTTGTGTTTGGAAGTTTAGTACATTACTATTGAGTGCTGAAAACAGTTTCTGTATGCATTTCTGACACTTGTTGAAGTTAATGCCATCTAGTTTATAATTTGTGTGCCAAGGAAAGATTTTTAAAATTTAATTTTGAAAACCATAGATGGAAGGAATTTTAGAATTCAAATTCTCTAACACCCAGAAAGTAGACTCCAGTAAAACTATTATGTCAGCAGTTTTGTGTGCTGTACATTATTACAGTGTTGCCGGAGCATATACACACATTTGGCAACAGTGTATGTACACCTGGTGATGAAGTCTATGACATCTGTGTGTTTACAGTAGCATTTTTTTAGCAGAGATACCAATGTTAGGTTTAACATTAATATTTAAGTGCTGCATCAAAAATCAACTTGCAGCTTTCGATAACTCACACAAGTTAATACTGTAGCCAGTAGTGTTGTGTAAGGAACTGAAGTCGTTAATGTTTGGTTACAGCTGCTCGTGGAATGGGTGAGTAGGACATGCTTAGCTGAACGTACATAGTCAGCACTAGTAACCAGGGGCGTAGCCAGAGAGAGGATATCTGGATATATTCCCCCCCCCCCCTCCAACCAACCGGCCATCAAAAATGTTGAGGAAGCAATCACTTCTACCACTACATTGCTGAGGTTTTGAAGTATAACTATAGAAGAACCTCAATCTATCAACATCTGATTTAAGAACACAGCAATCTAATGATATCATTCTTGGTGACTGCCAAAAAATATAAATGTAATTTTGAAAAATGGAAAGAATGGGCAAAATGCAAGTTTTTTAAAAAAATATGTTCGTTAACACGCAGCAAAAACATATATCACGTGGTAGGCCGCAACTGGTGGGAAAATGTGAAAAAACTTGGCTGGATGACGTATGAAATGCACGCCTGGTGAGTTGGGCTGCACACCGGGTGAGTTAGGCAGTGCGTACAACAATAGCATACGTGAGAAGTCTGCTGCACTCTGTTCCCTTCTTTGTCCCGTTCTGCAACAAAAACTGGAAGATTCTCGCAGAAAACATTAATAAAGTCCCGTTAAAAATTGATGAAATATGTTTGTGAAGCCACAAAGCTAAAATAATGCTGGAAAAGTAACAATAAAAACCAATAAAAACACACTGGCAAGTCCACAAAAATCAAATGACGCAAAAAAAATTACAATAAAATGAGGTTGAGAATATCATCATAAAATAATGCAGAGAAAATAGCGGCAAAAACTTATTAAAATTCGTCCGTGGGACTACAACAATAAAATAATGACACAAAATGACATTAAAAACACGTTTATAATACTGTATGCTCACGAGCCATAAAATAAGGCTAAAGAACTTGCAATAAATTATTCAAAAAAGTACTGCAGCTATTAAAATTTATTAAAAGACGTCCGCAAGACCACTTGGGTAAAATATGCAAGGAAGATAAATAAAAACTTATAAAAAATATGCTAGCGAGTTCACACAGCAACAAAGTAACGCCAAAAATATTGTGGTTTAGTTATACAAAGAAAACTGCATTAACGAAGTGATAAAAAATGTTTTCACAAAGCCACTGGAATAAAATAATGTGTAGACGCAATAAAATGTGATTGACAAAATGTATTAAACTCAAGAGTGTACACTATGTTCATGTGTGTGAAGGGATATGTATGTATACAGTACATTGCAACAAAAATATTCCCTCCCTCAAAAATAAATTAAAATAAAAACTATCCTGGCTACACCCCTGCTAGTAACTTCTAGAGTAGCCTACACGCAGTGCTAGAATGATATCAGTCACTTTCGGGATTTAAGGAATCAGTAAAGTTTAGAGAACATAGTTATTGCAGCTGCAGAAAATTTAGACTTAATTTAAGATATGTTTCTGTGTATGTAAAAAAATTCAAATCGTAATTTGGTACCTTCTGCTGTGTCATTTATTTATATCAAATTTGACTTTTTTGCTACCTTGAGTTTGCTTTTAGTACTTAGTTTTTAAATGCTGTTATCACTGCTGTCACTAGTCTCTGTTTTCACTTTTAGTAAGTAATGTATGTTTTACTTTTATTAGACACATGTGATGTGTCTTGAACCATAATTCCAAATAATTGTCATTTACAGAATCCCTTTCTTTTCGTCCACATACATTGAACTTCCAGTTCGTTATCCATGCTAATCGAGAGTGTCACTGTCGCGGATGTTTGAAAGTTGTGGGAAACCTGCAAAACTAAACATCACTAATGAAATTATCCCCATGTCTGTCAAAATCGCTGCTGTGTTAAAAAGAGACTCCTTAAATTGAAATTGTAATGTTCCTAAGTCAATGTGGAAGTGTTGTAAAATAGAGGTACTGTAGTGATGTAAAATCAGGGTTGAACTCTCTAAGACTTCTGACGTAAACATTTTGCTATAAATAGTTTTTTTTTTTCCCACTAATTTTTAAGGTGCCAAAAAGTGAACAATTTGTGCATTGATAATCAAGTGTTTTCTTTAATCCTAAATTTCTTCTTTTCCTTTCTGTGTATCATGGTAAAATTGGTTGTATTTGAGTAGTAGAAGCCTAGCTGTTTTAAATGTTGTTCAACTTCTATGATAAACATGCCAAACTATGGCTTGCTGCCACAATGTACAATTTCATTCAAACTGAGAGCTACCAGAAACATTTAAATACGACAATCACAACTTGTACCAAATCATATAAGCTAACAAATTATAATAGTGCAGGCAGGATCAGTTGTGTTTGCAGAGAGTTTTGTTACACAGAGCTGCATCTTGAGGCAAAAATACATATACTGTACTTAAATATAAATCCAGGGAGAAACGTTTCTTGTTAAGTTTAAAGGATGATATATTTTTTTGTAATTTTTTTTTAAATTTTGGTCTGAGCATCTTTTAAAGTGATGGAATGGTAAACATTAGGTAAACAAAAATTCATAATCAGATATTAGCATTTTAACTCTTTCGCTGTGGGATAAAAAATTTTAACTGTGCAAGAAAGAGATTTTTTTTTAAATTGGTTTTTTGTAAATAGTTTATTTTTGGTTAATTTTAAGCGAGAAAACCATATACATAGTGTTTACAGGGTCATTTAATTCGATGTTGCAGTTAGGCAATATTTTGTATATTTTACTACGATCGAATGTCACAGTTAAGGAGTTAAATTGTTCTGTAGTGAATCTTTAAATTTCCCATCATTGTGCATTTCTTTCTACCAGTACATCAAAAATAGATTTGAGGTCATAATCTTTTAGATGCAGTAATTAAAGTTTTAGAGAAAAATTGTAAATATTTAACTAATTTGGTTTTTGTAACTTATAACTAATTTTGCTGTTATGCGGTGTACACTTTTTTGTTTCCGTGTTTTTAGTTTTATTGTTATTTATCACTTCATGTATGTATCCTTGCCTCCTTTAGCACACCTGAGGTGGTGTGGGGAAGACGGGGGGTGGAAATTCTCCTGCCCTCCCCACCAAATGTTGGAAAATTTTTGAATAATGGTAATTCTTTCGTAAGGTATTAATACCATTTTACTGCCACTACTAGTTGCGTAAATTTAACTGTTTGGATTTAAAACTTAATGCTATAAAGGCCATATCATCCAACAAATCTTTGGCAGGGAGGAGGATTCGTGGCGTCCAGAGCTCCCCTCCCCCCTTTCCTTTTACCTTACGGGAACTGCTTAAACAGCACCATTTTGTACCTTGAAATGCAAATTTTCCTGGGGGAGGACCCCCGGTCTCCTCACTTTGTTGGGGAAATTGGTGTTGTTACTTCATAACGTTCCCCACTTCCTCCAAAACACAAATGCTATCTAATGCACTGTCTACCACCCCATCCTCTGCCCCCCCCCCCTCGAACAAAAATCCTTGTGTGAATGTATAAAGCATGGGACATGAGTTTAGTATTAATATTTTGTAGTATGGCTGCCAACATCTTCTGCAATTGTTGCACATTTGTTTAATGTATAAAATACAAACTGCACGTACAGTATTGTAATTACAATGTGTGAAGTGGCCCCAGGATATTGTACCTCAAGGTGCATGTTGTGTTCTTCCACAGAGCAGCCAAGGACCCAATACGCAGGAGCATCCAAGCGGTGAAAGACGGAGTCTACTTCTTCTTCGCCATGCTGTCCCCGACCAACATCAAGAACAAGATCATTGAGTTGCAGCAGATGACGATACTTGAAATATTCATTGGCTTCTTCAAGATGATCTTCTACGGCTTCTACTACTCAGGGTTCGGGGTCTCCATTGTCATCAGGTATGACAGTTTGAAACATCATACAGTCTGTGAGGTTTTTTCCACAATTATGTACGATTAGACAGTTGAACATAAACGTCTTAGATGTGGTCTGATAACTTGTTCCGTTAAGAGATGCGTTTAAAGATGCTGATAGCAAAATTAGAATGAGAGAAGCAAGGCAATGCCAGGGAGATTTTTACTGAAACAAACAAATACATTTTAACTAAATGTTTAAGAAATTCAAGAGAGTGCAGTCATACTACGTGCAAAAATGTCTGAATGTATTTTGCAAATTAATGTACTGTCCCTATACAAAAAATTATGTTGAAATATTTATTGATTAATTCTTACTTTTGCAGCAAAAGTTGTGGTGATTTGGGTGAAAGATGGTTAAGTTTATTGATTCAAAAATATTAAGGTACAAACTACAATATGTAAGCAATATTTGCTGTTATATTTTACACATATATATATATATATATATATATGACATAGCAATATTAGATCCACTCTCTTCTATATCATGAGAATTTAACAAATGTATTTGCCACAAGGATAAACAATAAATTTTAAATATATCACATTGTAGCAGTGCTTTGCCAAGTATAGTATGCTGCCCACGGTACTTCTAAAATTTGTAGGCAGTATTTTTTCCTGAGGTGAGTACTAAATTGGCAGTTCATGCTGGCTGGATACGTGCAGGTCTGCAGCGAGAGGTACATGTTACAGGTACATAGTGCGTGTGCTGATGTCGCTCATGAGAGGACCACAGCTCGAGGAGCCGGTGGTCGAGGTGAAGAGCGAGGAGGAGAAGATGGGTCCACTGAGGGTACTGCCAGCTCTGCCTGCCACGGACGAGGGAGGCACAACGCAGATGCAAGCCTTTGGTCTCGACATTACCAAGGAGGACAACGGCCAGTGAGTTTCCTTCCAAACTCTGTACTCGGTCTCCTGGCATTATGGTGCAGGTACAATTCTTGGTTAGGTCGCTGTCGATCCTGCAAATGGTGGAAATGTGCCAGAAATTGATGTTGGCCAGCTGGTTTGGTCAGGGTATTCTCTTTTCATGCCCATGCATTCTGATATTATTGCATATTCGTCTTCACATCAACCTCACTATTGCTCAAGAACTTGCTGTTAAGGATATTTTACTTACTTGCCACCCCAATTTATCAAGCCCCCCATTATGTTCTTTAAATATTCAACATGCATTGACTGTGACGCCCTTTCTCTGTGGCTATTGGGTTTATACTGGTTGCGTAATTGCTTCAGAGCAATATAAGTCTCAAGAAGGATATTAAGATATAGAGCATGAGTATTTGGGTAATCCTTCTCGAGTTAGAGCTAATCTTGACCCAGTGAGTGACTACCGAGTAAGCCAACAGGAAAAGCTCTAGTAATGATAGCACAGAAAAGGCGAATCTTTATATAAATAAAGGGGGGAAAGGCATAAGTCACTCGCCTTAGATTGGCTATCACAGGTGTGCAAGTAGGTTTCATTAAAGGAGAAGACCATGTAAATTAGGTTTCAAAGAATGTGTATATTCACAATAGAACACGACACTTGATACAAGTTATACATCTGCATGGACATAGTACACAGGATTGATGATCAAGGTTTGGGTCTGTCCCAACTTGATACAAAGCTCCACAATGGTTCGACACAAGATACAATAAGTTTTGCGACATGAGATACAAAGGCTTAAGCTACGATGAGACATAGGAACTAGACAAGGCGCTTCGGGCCATTTCAACTTGAGATACTACAAGACGTACTCTTCAATACCAGACTAGGCGCTTCGGGCCGTTTCAACATGAGATACAAAAAATGGCACTTTGGGCCGAGACATACTGGGACAAGAATGAGACCTTGCTAGTGGCAGTGAGTATTTGGCAATCAACTCTTTGACCCCGAGGAGAGCTATAACATCTACATAACTTCCAACTCTTGTACTGCTAGCGACTCAACTATGGCGCTGTGGGCCCCTCTCAAATAACTGACAAAGTTCGTACTGGTAAAGCTTTAT
>PNEQ01015189.1:0-27704 GCA_003012365.1 Medauroidea extradentata
TTTCAAGGTTATTGGCAGCGTGTCTATGTTCAGACACGTTTCTCATTTGACTGCACCAATCAGAATAAGATTATTGTGAGTCTGTACGTCTATAATTTGCCAAGGCCAGTGAGAGTAAAATCATCCAACCACAGACGATGTAGCAGAGCTGCAGGTGTGCACATGACGCATCGAAACCAAATGTTGCAAAAATCTTTTCACCATAAAATCGTGGCTCTAGGCATAACATATTAAAATAACAGCATTTTTAATGGCTCAGTCAAATAAGGCAACAGTTCCACGTACAAACAAAAATATTTTGGTAAAGTTGGACATGTGTTGAAACCTATCAAACAGTCAAATTTTCCGCGGTACATTATCAATTCCAGCCATTATAAAAAATTCGAAAGTTAGAATTGGTCATTTCTGTAAAAAAAAAAAAAAATAGTCGCAATGAATGTCTACAAAACAAACCATACCTCGTACACACATAAAAATTAATAAAACAATTTAAATTTTGGTGCCCCCCTCCCAAATAAAACTTGACAAGCAAGTGTTGTTTTACAGTGCATGTTAGCTTAGACAGCCACTAATGGACGGTCATGCTATGCCACAATGCCGTTATATAAAATATCTCAGGCGCATGTGCTACATTCAGAAGAAGAAGCGAGCATGTCAGACTTGACTGAACACTATAGATAACCAACATGTAACACCAGGAAAAACGTGATCGTTGTAGGCGAAGTGCGTGTTGACTAATGACATCTCCCGACTAGAATAACACGCATTACAGTTGTCATTACGGTTTCTATTAACAGTAAACCGAACCGCTATAATTCCGCTGGGATTAATTACCGCATCGGAGATGACTTCCCGTTGCAGTATATGAAACATTGTCTTCGTACATGTAATTACTCATCGGCGAGGTATTACCATAGCCAATCTACCACTGGACTCCACTTTGCCATCATACCAGACGATAGGAAGAAAATTAGTATTCAGGATTGGTGCCACGAATGTGTTGTATATATTGAGAAATCTTAAGGCTCGATTTCAGTCGCCATATTGAATTTTATTATGTTTCACTTTTTTGTAATTGTAAGAAGAAAAATTTTAAATATGTGATTATACCTCAATTTCTATTTACATTTCGCTACAGTACAGACCTTGCGATTTAGCTGTTAACATATAATTACGCCGCATTGTGTGTGGCAAAGTTTTATTTTAATAATTTGCCCGACAAATTGTGACCTAACTATACATTACTAGCTCTATTGCTGTGCTTGTATTGTACCTCAAGGTAAATAGAATTTGCGGTATAGTCGCCGATTTAACATTATTCTCCTCAGAATTAAAAAATATGCGAAAACTAATAAAATTCAATATGGCGACTGAAACCGAGCCTTAAGGGTGTTCACGTGTCAAACGCGCATAATTTTGTATTTGTACGACATAGTGTTAGTGTTACAGACTTTTTTTTTTACTACATTTTCCACTCGTGAAAGTTTTTTTTAGCTCTCATAGTCTTCCCATAGCGGCAGGTCAAAGTCAAAATTTGCAAGTTACGGGAACATGCTAATAAAAAACCAACTGACTTAGGCGAATGAAATAATTTACACTGAAATTATATAGTATTGGTCATGCACTAAATTTTTATAATCACACAATGCAATTCCGTTGTATTTTTTTTTTATTTTAAAAATAACTACAATTTTCTTTATGTATGGTAATTTTTTTAAAATACAAAGGGACTTACTTGTGTGGTCTTAAATATTTTAGCACATGACCCCTACTATATATTATCACCTAAATAAACGTTAAAAGTTAAACAGTCGTGTTTGCACTGTAGTGCTAGGTAAATATAATTTGCGCTGTAATCTGAAATTCAGCATTTTTATTCTCATAATGAGACACGTCGCCAAGGGCGATGTTGACCGGCTCATCTGGCGCTGTATCGCCTCTACCGCAAGACAGTCAAACGGCGTAGTGATAACGTAGATCACTCGTCTGACACTTTCAGCACTAACCTCAACTTTTCATTGGTGAAAAGTTTTACGTGAAAGTTCAATTAATTTTTATAGAGTAGTTTCACACGAATCCTGTGAGTAGTTTTTCAAGTAAAACATTTTGGAAAAGCTGTCTTTAGAAAATTTGAGGGTCTCCCAAATTATTTTTCTAATTGGCGTGGTGCTTTGAAACTACTTTTCCGTCATCGTTAAGCACATGATGGGCACATGAGGGATAGTTTGGTAAAAAAGGAACTTACGAACATACTGAAACGCATTCAATGCGCAGGTCAGGAGACGTTTTGATGCTGCACTGCACTGACTATGAAATTTTCCTGAAGACGTCTCCTAGACGTGGTTCTTACATGTGAGGAGTTCATTCATCGGCAGTATGACAGCCTCTGATTAGCAGTCAGCGGCTAGGTCCGTCGTGCATGGGATGCTACGAGTCTAATTGACAATGCCGAGTCCTGTGCTAGCTACGTGCTGTGAGGTAGTGGAAGTCATGCTCAGTTGATGAGGGAGGGGTGGGGGAGTTACAAGACAACACGAGTGGTACAAGACCCTCGGGCAGTCACCAGTCTGTTCTGTACACGAGATTCTCGCCTGCGATACATCGCCTCCGTCTCTGACATCACAATAATGTCCCGGCTGAGTGTTTGATGTAATCTCTACTTGAAGACTCACTCCCCCTTCCCCCAGTCATCTCCCAACACTGCCACAAACCTCGATGTGTCGGCGATAGTAATTATCTGTCGTGATGACAAGGGGTTAACGTACTACCGCGCCGTACCGATGCACACAAACTGCCGGATCCAGGGTTGCCAGACCTGGCCAGTCAAACTACACGGACACACTGCCGACGGCGAGATATTTTGGCCAGCGATTAACATCGAGGTCCTTGGTACTGGCGATGGGTGACAGCGCCGAAGTGAAGGGGAAGGGGAAACGGAAGATACCTGAGAAAGCCCGCCGACCATCGACATCGTCCGGCACGATTCCAACATGCGAAAATCCCGGCACCAACCCCGCCAGGATTCGAACCCTTGATCGTTTGGTTGGGGGGAGGGGGATGGTTTGACCATCCACCCAACCCAGGCACGCTGATCCATTCTTCACCGAGAAAATAAAAGTGTTGCTGCAGGGTTGGCTGCTTACCCAGGCCACCGATTGGTGTGCAAAACTTCGGCCGTTAGACGTTAGTTCGACAACAGCTTGGCGTACGTTAGTGACGTCTGCTTAGGAGTAGCATTAAAAAAAAAACGCCCAATGAAGGTCCTTCAGTAGACTAATCTTTGAAGTTTGTCGTGACCAAAAGTTCTCCAAAATGTGTTCCTTTTAGGTAAGAATCTTTTAGCGGAGAATATTTTTAAAAAGGTAAAAGTGCGTAAAATGTGTCATCATTAAAACTACGGGATAAATGAACAGGATCACTGCTGAATGTCTCATAAAGGCAACTATCTGTGAGAAGACAGGGCGTCATTTCAGTGACTTGCGCCTAGAGGCTAAGTTAAGGCATGGTGCGCATGTTGTGTCGTCCTTACTGCTTCCTACATCTAAGCCTCAAAATCACATAAAGCGTTCACCTATTCGCCCAGCTCAATGACATTCGTGGTGGATTGTTAAGGCCTAATATATTGCTTTTAGAAATGTGTATGTGCGCTTGAATTTTTTTTTTCTGTACTTCTACCAACAAAAATTTGTAACTATCAGAACATATTTACTGTTATTTTTGAACGATTCATACAACGGGGACAAGTTACAAACTAATTATGTATTTTGGACGTACGCCAATGCTGCTTTAGTTTGTAACATATTTTCTGTCAACTACTACTATAATAATGTCGCGAATAATTGTTTAAAAATTTTTTTTCCGAATGACAACTAAACCAATTGAATAAAATGCTTACTAAGGGAATGTTTAGTGTTAGAAAACCACAACTCCGGTGATTTGTCACGTTTTACAAAAATATTTCTACTTTTACAAAAATAAAATTTCGTAAGATTTTATTTACAAAAATTGTTTTAAACTGTAGAGAAATACTTATTTAAGTATTTCCAAGATATTATTTGGTAGGCCTATATTTAACATCAATTGTTTACAGTAACAGTATTTTCACCAAACTGATAGATACAAATTTTTTTGAAAAAGTAGCATTCTGCGTGAAAGTATTAACCGGGATAACTAACACCAGCAAGACATTAAATTACCTCTGCAAGCTGGCCAACTTAGCCTACCCAACTTCCCATTTATGTCATGAACTCGTGCAAACTGGTCTGAGTATCAGCTGCCTACGTGAAACGGATGTAGGCGTTATGCTTTCTTGCCAGAAATTCGCCAGTGCGGCTGCAGTGCATTTGAATAATCAACATTCCTTTTACAGTGCAATGCTGTGTGCGTGTCTGCATAGCAGAAAGTGGATTTACCGAATCAGGTGGCCAGTCGCAAGTACTAAAAGCGAAACGTGATATCGAATCACGTTTTCATGATTAAATCGACATATGACTTTTGATCACGTTCCGTGTCACATGTCTAACCATTCCCATCTAATTGTAAAGATAAAATGCGATGACAATAGATGATTACAATCGACTGTTACGAACCACTGATTTTTGGCGGGGGAAAAAATATACGACATTGTATCAGGTTGCGCGTCAATGAGCAGAGGCGTCGCTCTTTTGGCTGTGCCAATCAGAACATGGTTACTGCATAACCTCAAGTCTGTGATTCGCGGATAGATCACCATAAACATCCAATCACTGGCCATGAACCGGAGATGCAGATGTGTGCGCAAGACGTTGAAACAAGTTGGGGTAAAATTCTTTTTCACCAAAATTCATTGGATTGATATATGTACGTGTATATATATATATATATATATATATATATATATATATATATATATATATATATATATATATATATATACAGGATGTTGCAAAATTCCGTGTCATTATTCTAGGGAAACAATCCTCACGTGTAGAGGAACAAAAAGTGTCACATGAACATAGGTCAAAAAACGCACCGTTTCTGCGCTACAGTTGGCAATACATGATGCATTGTTGATAGCACGCTGGCAGGATCATGTTGCTGTGTCACAGTTGTCCCTACTGTCTGTGTGTTAGTGGCGTAGTGTGTGGCATAGTAACATGTTATGTACTGCTGTAATGATGCCCCACAGCAACATGATCCTACCCGCGCGCTATCAACCATACGTCACGTATTGCCAACTGTAGCGCAGAAACGGTGCGTTTTTGGACCTATGTTCATATTATATATACATATATAATCTATTGCGATTTTGCTTTGTCGGGCACTTGTGACGTAGCTGAGCGATATATCGATTATCGATCGTTCCAATATCGCAGCGTGATAAGTTCATAGACATACCCCACGTCATTTCTAAAAGCGTAAAACAAATCGAGGAGAATCCGCGTTTGATTCCTGATTCGACAACGTTATGCTGATGTCGGCGAAGCATGTTTGCCAGAACCATTCTAGGTAAATGTTGAAGTGGTTGATTATACATGCCACAGTGGCTCCCCTTCCTGTTCCTCATACTCGAATCCACTTGTTTCATATTAAACGACCTTGCTGTCAACGAATCAACACCTACTTATATACTTAAAAAGAAATTTCTGCAACTCAATTTATCTAATGTGGTTGTTAACTGAACAACTAACTTACTGTATCTTTCGAACAACCGAACTGTCGTAAAATTCTATCTTTATTAAGTTCAGTTTGTTGTAAGATTTTTTTGATGAACGGTTAGTTACATTACTAGAGGTACGTCAATTTCGCGGATTCATCTGGCAGTAGCCTAGATTGCTCAGTCCTGTACACGCTCTGGATACAGTCGATTATTCATTGGCTTACAACGTTACAAGCGATAGATCTATAAATCATTTCCTTATTTACTACTGGCTTGCAGTAGTAAAATGCGTTTCGTGACAGCCGTCAGCTAATCACACACGTGATTATAAAGTATATATTTTTGTCGTTCAACCTGACCCTGAATGTATTTGCGAAATTGACGTACCTCTAGTACTAAGCATTAAACAGGTGTAATATGAAACTTGTAAAGAATTTTATAGTTCATTACTTACACAAATGTTCTACGAAAATAGAATCCTATCGTAACACATTTTTTGCATTTTTATTCAAACAAAACGGCTTTTAAAATTCCTTAATAGTTGCATCTTCCCTGAGTTACCTCACATCAATTGTGAAACTGATATATTTCCGACTCGAAGTAAATACATATCTCGCTTTCTCTTAATTTAATACCTGCCGACACAACTCACTTTCAGGGGGCCGACTGCGGTGAGAAGGTTTTATTCTTCCCTGTATTCTGGCATTAAGGGCGCGGTCTACCGCAATTTTCATCACCATTATTTTATTTTTTATCTGTCATAGTTTTCGCGTAACGGCTTGTTAAAGTCATATTTTGCATGTTTCCGTTTTAACGACTACATTAAAACCAACTGATATAACAAACTAAAAAAAAATCACAGTGGATAAAGACATTGCAGGCTACAATGACATGCTCATGAAAATAAATAATAACAATTATTAGAATTTAAAAAAAATGCTGAAACTCAAAATTAAAATTTAAAAATTTCAATATTTTTTTAAAAATACAAATAATTTTTTTCCTTTAATTTTATGAGAGTGTCCTTGTAGCCTGCAATGTCTTTATCCATTGTGATTTTTTTGAGTTTGGTATATCAGTTGGTTTTATTAGTGTGGTCGTTAAAACGGAAACATGCAAAATATGACTTTAACAAGCCATTACGCGAAAACTATGATAGATAAAAAAATTTCTTTAGAGTAAAATTTAGTCACATTTTATGTCTAAAATAAGAGAAAATGTCTGGTGCAAATAAAAAATAAAATAATGGTGATGAAAATTGCGGTATACCGCGCCCTTAATATGTTACAAATGAACGCCTACGGACTTCCCCAGGGATCTGATCCCCCCCCCTCCCCCAACAAACATGCAGACGTTCGCTAAACCTGTGAATCCAAGGAACGATTCGTAAAAAATCTGCACGGTTCCGTAGTTTGCGAGCGACACGAACACACGTTTCGCAGCGTAGTGGGATCCATTAACTCCGGTCCGGTCGACACACCTACCGAGTTAAATAATGCACCTGACAGGTCTAACAGGTCCGAGGGGCTCGCCGCTTATTTACGTAACACGTTCCCGCATGCATTACACCCACACTGGCATCCTGCAACCTACAGTATGTAGCTCGCACACAGCTGATGACTGACATGTGGGCGAGCCCTCGAGCCTGTGGCCATACATCAGAAACCGGCTTCCAACTGAGCTATCATGTTCGCTTCAATTTCTTAAAAATCATGCTGGCTTGAATACATGCATTTCATTAAACTTGACTGCAGATGTTCTCCAATCTATGAGTAGAGACATGCAAAATTCGCGTTATTCAACGTCTCCCGCTGGGCGATATTGTCGTGACTCGCCGCGGAGAATGCTTACAAGGTAGATAGGCCAATCTCTGTAAAGACGTAACACGCGTAAATGACAACACGTAAACGTTCGTGGCCAATTGATAGGGTCCCCTGATTTTTGCGAAAAGAATTTTGCCCCACTTTGTTTCAGTGACTTACGTGCCCATCTGCAGTTCTACTTCATGGTTATTGGCAGTGTGTCTTTGTTAAGTGATGTCTCTCATTTGACTTTGTCAATCACAATAACGTTACTACAACTTCACATAACTGGGATTTTTCAGTAATACCCCATGACTAGAGACATGAACTTTTCGCGAAAAGAAATTTGCCTCACTTTGTGTCAGTGACTTGTGTACACGTCTGCAGACTTGCTTCACGGTCAGAGATTGGATGTTTTGACATTCGTGTGTCGTGGGGTTTTACACGCAAATCACAGACGTGTGGTGTTACAGTGACCTTATTGTGATTGGTACAGTCAAATGAGAAACGTCACAGTTCAAAGGCACGCTGCCAATATCTATGAAGCAGAACTGCAGACGTGCACATAAGGCACTGGAACAAAGTGGGGCAAAATTCTTTTCGCGAAAAGTTCATGTCTCTACCCATGACACGTCAGAGCTAAGACGTTCAATCTCTGATTATGAAGCAGAGCTGCGGATGTGCACGTAAGTCTCTGAAACAAAGTGGGGCAAAATTTTTTCCGCGAAAATCAGGGGTCCCTATCAATTGAATCGCAGATTACGCTCTGTCATGTATAGGAAAGTACTGCTACCAAATGATAACTCGAATTTTGCATGTGTGTAGTAATGAGTTACTTCGTTCTTTTAAGTGACTCTTGATCTTCCCCACTTTGTTTCAATGCCTTACTTGCGCGCTTGCAGTTCTGCTTCATCGTCAATACGTCAAAGGCATCGCACTCCATTTCTCTTCTGTGCAAGTAACTATTATTTAGTTACGCTGTGGGCGAATGACGGATTGGTTCTGTAACACAGACCATCGCCTGTTTCATCACTGTTTATTATTTCTCTGTCATCGTCTGTATTTAGGAACCAGCCCATCATTCACACTAAGATACTTTGTAAAACCGACAAAAATAAGGATTTCCGAACTGGGAATCTAATCCGGGTTTTCCAAATACGAGTTCTGTGCTTTACCATTACGCCGCCTAAGCTGTTCGCTGAATAGAATAATGAGTAAATACAGATGTCCAGAAATAACTGCATAGTATGCACACCACTCAAATCCTGGGATATATTGTCGACGAAAGTGTAAGTGGCAAAATGTTGTACGTGGACATTTTACGTACACGATATGGCAACACTGCACGGAGTTAGTCCCATTTTGCGTTCTACGCCCAGGTATTATTTTATGTATATTATGTCAAATAAAGGTAGAATCATGTTTGGACTGTACGGGATTTGAACCTGCGCCCATAATATGCAGGTCAGAATAGTAGCAGTAATATAAGTACGATATCTGTGGAGCCATAGCCATCTTTATTATAATACCGCGGCCTTAGATGTGGCAATCCTGTCAGAAAGGGTCATTTTAACAATTCCTTTAACTCTCCATAAGCAATAACTGTACCTGATTCGTTATTCGGCCCTACACATTGGCGAATCAGGAGCAGCCACTGCCGCTGGCGAGACAAAGAAGTGTTAATGTGACCCTTTCTGGCAGTGTTGCCAGATCTAAGGCCGCGGCATTTTACTAAAGATGGCTATGGTGGAGCGCAAGAGAGGACTTACTAAACTGCTATGTTGCCACATTGTACACGAAAATGTAATCTGACAACATTTTACTGCTAACATTTTCGTCTCCAATCCAGCCCAAGATTCGCGCGGTGTACCAATAATGCGGTATCTGGACAACCTGTATATTATCGTCGCCTCAGAAGGATGGTAATTGCGATAAACTTTTATTAGTGACTTGGGTTCTAAGTTTACATTAAAATACGGCAGAAAAATACAAGATGATTGCAGGCTTTCGCGGCCATAGTTAGGCTATAATGTTATCTTGGCTTTCAAAGCTGAACGGCGAAGTAGCGGCAGGGAGTACAGACGTTTCACTGCGATAATGTTCAACTCCTTAACACAAGATAAAACTACAAATACAAATTGACTTGAAAAAAAGTAACCTTGTATTCAAAATTGCTCACTTAAGGCCTCTATTTTCTACTTTTTAGCGATTTTAATTTTTTACGCCTAAACGAGAGCAGATATCAAAAATCTGTTTGGCAGCTTTGTTTACAATCGTCTTCTCCATGTTGGCTGAATTTTTTCAAAGCAGTAAATACTATGATTGTAGTTAATGATGTATCTAACGAAATTCTGGTTAATTGACTTTTTGGCCGAAACAGTGTAATTTCTTGTTTAAAAAAAAATTGCTGTCACGGCAAAAAAAAAAAAACATTTTAAACAAAAGTGCCAGACAGATTTTTGATATCTGCTCTCGCTTAAGCTTTAAAAATAATTCTGGTGAAATGGTAGAAACTAGAGACCATGGCCTTAATAGCGAACCGCCTATATAAGTATGTTGAGTTGATCTTTCTGTAGCAAGAAATTCTGTCACTGTATTAAGATAAATCACCCCGCGGCCAGTGCTTTCACCTCTTACGTTACTTAGGCTCGCAAAAAATGTAATCACTCGCGAGGGAGTGCCGTGTTATTTGTCGCCGACATTAGGAGAGTAATCACGTTTATTTGATATATTAGCCCTGTAACGTTGCGACAATTCCTGCCATTATTTACCATGACCATAGTTACCTTTAGTAGAAGGCCGCGGTCTTAGATCTGGCAACCCTGCCAGAAAGGGTTATTTCAACACTTCTTTTAGCTCTCCAAAAGCAATCACTGCACCTGATTCGTTATGCGGCCCTACACATTGGCGAATCAGGGGCAGCCACAGCCGTTGGCGAGACAAAGAAGTGTTAATGTGACCCTTTCTGGCAGGGTTGCCATATCTAAGGCCGCAGCCTTCTACTAAAGATGGCTATGCCATAGCAAGTAGGTAACACATACTAGACAACGACCTGCAAACTTTTCACTCTTGCTGCTTAGTGTCAGGTAGATCTCTGCACGGATGTAGCAAACTCGATTAATTAAAATCTTTAAGCCAAGCCTGGTAATTTTACAGTGATTTTGAAACAACTTTCTTTACAAAAATTTTATTTCCGTATCGAAGAATTGGCTACCTACATTGTTTTGTCACCAACATATAACAATTTTTCACCTAATTTTTGGTAGCAATAAATCTGACAGTTTTTGAGATTTTTGTACCTCACCGTGTCACCAATTTTGTGATGAAAATACGCCAAAAGTCTAGCAGAATGTTTTTTTGAACGAACTGTGTAATATTGTGCAAAAGTCAACACATAAAATGTGCATCGTATGACTGGTCTTAGTCTCAAATGTTTTTGTAAAGTATTCTGTTTATATGAGTTTTGAGATTTTTGGAACCAATGTGAAAAATGACTACCTAGCACGGTCATAAGAGAAGTATTATATGAATGGTGAGGAGGAGGGGGTGAGGTGCAGAGTACCGCCAAGTAGGTCAGTCTCGTGCACACGGAAGTGTGCGTATTACGTAACTACGGCCGCTAGAAGACAGGAAGTGGCGACACGTAACAAATACTAAGTCATGAAGCCCAGCAGGCCAACACGACGCAGGTTTCTGTCGCATCACAGGCGGACCTGGGGACTGACAAATGTCGCCGTGTGATGAGCGCGGACGGGAGGAAAAATTATTTATGCAGCTCAGAAAATCTGACGCATGTCGTAACTAGCGAGATGAAACATTTGTGTTTATTTATGGGCACAAGCTATAATTATAGACGATGGTTAGAGACCCAAAAATTTGAGCATATGTTAGATTTAAAACTGCTGTACACGTTTATTGCTTTCTTCCTTGGTAGAGGCACGATTATTTCGCGTATTCATCTGGTAGCAGCTTAGACTTGTCAGTCCTATACACACACTGGCTACAGTCGAGTATTCATTGGCTTCTAACCGTACACGCATGTACCACGTGTGTTCACAACGATTTGTTTCCTTATTTATTACTGGTTTGCAGTCGTCAAATGTGTATCAGACCAACTATCGTCCGATCTTAGTAATGACAGTGAAGTATACATCATTGACGTTCAACCTGACCTAGAATCAATGCGAGAAATACTCGTGCCTCGATTCATTGGGTATACTTTACTGAAACTCTTCCTTAGTGACTGCGAACCTGTAATAGACCTGCATGGAAACACTCGCTGACTGCCACGCTACCTAGCCAGAAGTATAACTGTCCACTCACTGGATCATTAGCCAATGTACAAGTAGCTGAAGACATAGTGTACACAGGTGTATGGAGTCTAGCCGGTACATAGTTTCATCCGCGACATAATTCCGGGTCTCTAGTTATGATTTATGGCGGGAAAACTTGACTGTTTGCTGGGTTTCAACATACGTTCAGCTTATGACAGGATGACTAGCTTTCGCTTGTGCGTAGAGCTGTTGCCCTATTTGACTGAGCCTGTGAGAATCCCGCTATTTTAATATTTGATGCCTGTTATTGGTCTACAATCAAGTACATTGTGTCAGACGTGTATCACTCAATCATACGTGTCAAAATAAACCACAGTGTTTTCCAGTGTATGTTGGCACAAAAATCTTCGCGATATACCACGATCTTTAACTATAATTCAATAAACTAATTATAAGATCATGTCATTTTCTCAATTGGCTCTTGACTTATTGGTCATGCTCCCGTGTTTATACAATTTTGCCAAAGTAATTTTTTAAACATAAATAAGAACAGATATCAAATATTAGTTTCGCAGTTATTCTTAAAATTGTTTTTGGCATGACAGCTAATTTTTTTGAAGGCAATGAATTATACGTGTTTGACTAGTAAGTCAACAAACAGAGATTTCGGTAATTACACAATTAATTAAAAACACAATAGGTATCCTGACTCGAAAAAATTAGCCAACCTGGCGAAAAAAATGTCAACAATACTGCCACTCCAACTTTTTATATCTGCTTACGTTTAGGTTTAAAAAAATAATTGTCGCTAAAACAGTTGAAAGAGGAGAGCGTGGCCTTATGAGACACCCCCTGGAGGGAACTGAGCCAATAATAAGACGGTATTATAAGATGGGGTGAGATTATGCGAAGTGTGGTTTCATTGGACAAACCTAGCTATTATAAAATATCATATACCCACACTGTTATATTTCTTTCTTCTTTTCGGAACAAGTTAACAGATTTGATTTATTATTCAGTGCTATGTACTTGCGTTTTTTATATTTGTAGTTATAAACACATAAAATTAAGTAGTCAGAATCTCACCCCCTTTTACAGTAGTAAATGCGTGTCCAGTCAAGTGGTACCAAAAACCATTGAGCACATATCGGTTTGAGTGCACGGAGTTTCTTGGAGGCTATCCTACAGGTTAGTGAAATCGCGATTATATTTCGGTCTCGCTGTAAGGTTTCTGTAAGAAAGCCTACATCTTATCCCCCAGCCATCTTTCCGTCCTTACATATTAGACCATTCAATTTTTCAGTTGTTGTTTGCTGCGAAGTGGAATTTTTTTCCATATGACTGCTTTAAACTTCACGTCAACCATGATACTCCTACGGGACCTGTTTTGACGCACTACAAGACTACATCACTTGATTACTCACAACATTTTCCAGCCAGGATTTGAACTCGAGACCTTTATTAAAGAATGGCCTTCATTATATACTTACGATGAAGCAATTTACAGTGAAACATCTCGCACCAAAATACAGCAGTGGAATCGCACCGAAAATGGTTGCACCAGGATTAACAAAAACTAAAAAAATGAATGTAATATCTATAAGTTTTTTTTTTAAGATAATGGTGCATGTTCAGGTAGTTCGTAATGTCTGTAAAATTTTTTGCGTATATTAAATGTAGTTAGAACACTGTAAAATCGCGGATAAAGAAGTTGCCTGTTTCTTCAGGCCCCAACATGCTATGTGCAACACTGAAGACTTTGTCGATATTGGCTGTTGTTCATTTGATGCATAGTTTCTATCTTCAGCATGCCCAATTAGAACTGTACAGCTATAACACAGTACGTGTGTTACTACTAGATATGATGGTTCATCTAGAAAAATGTTTGTGTCAACATAGCCTTGAAAACACTGCAGTTTCTTGCAACATGTATTATTGGATTATATACGTCTGACACAACGTAGCTGTCTGCAGACCAATAACAGGCATCAAATATTACAATAGCGGGATTCTTACTGGCTCAGTCAAATAGGGTAACAATTCCATGTACAAGCTAAAGCCAGTAATTTTTTGGTGAGCTGAACGTGCGTTGACGCCCAGCAAACAGTCAAATTTTCCTGCGATTAACCATCATCTCTTAGTTATTACTTATATGTTCACACGTGTCACAAATTAGCCTGCATTCAAATAATAGTACATTAAAGATATTTCAGTTTATTGGAGACTATGTTGACTTCGATTATTTTCGCAATATGTCCGGTGTCTCCAAGTACAGTCTATAGCACCAAGGATTGCACTTATATTACAGTTATGTTGGTATCGTTTTCAGTTGTCAATTTGTGTAACCTCCTGGTTATCAGGGTCCTTCATGATTCAGCATCGATATACCTTCAGTTATTTATTCAGAAAGTTAATACACCGGTTTACGAAAATAAAATATTGGATTCAGTTTCCCAAACTGCATTACCAACAGTCAAAAACAGTGAATTCGTTTTTAAAATGGAATACACCGAAAAATGTTAAAAATACTGAACGAGAGTAGTGTAATGTTTCCTAACTTGCATTGGAATTATATTTTCGTTTAAGTGAAACGTAAAATTATCGCACACAACTGTGGAATTCACTTACAAGCCAGTGACTTTTCGCAAAGGAAATTTGTTGTACGACATGCGGAGAACTACTCGTGTACCTCGTAAACCGGAGTTCAGTGAAAAGTTCGACATAAGCTTAAGAAGTGACATCAATAAAATAATCTCTACGCTGTAGTGGTTAGCATGCTGAGCTACTGTTCCCGATAACATGCTGTGGGAGATAAATAATGTAATGCTGTGACATTTCTGTAAGTGACCGAATTAACAGGAAGTGATCTGTTGGTTAAAAAAAACTGAAAAAAAAAAAAGGTAACGTATAAAAAGTCTTCCGTGTTTCAAACCGTGTCTTTTGTTATTTCTTTTTACGGTTTCTATATCAACCAGCACGAGTTTGCTTTCACCGTAGCGCTTTTTATTCAACCTAAGACTTAATGCAATTAGAAGAACAGGTATCGCCGTGAAACGAAACACGAAGATCTGTCATTGGGTTTTCGATTGCAACATGTTTTTTATAGTTCGCGGGCCAACAGCTGGTCAGTTTGAATGCGGAACAAATGAAAGGGCGGGGTAAAATAAAGAAAGGTGAAAATAGCGAGAACTATAAGGGTGCGGAATATTTTATCACAAGCAATAATGTGACATATCTCGGACTTTCTAGTGTAGTACTTTTCTTTCTTATTCCTAGCCTATAAGTAGTCCTACATAAATAATTCGTCAAGAGTTTCGGTTAGGTTATGCTAGGTTAAATTAAGTTAGATAAGGTTACTTTAGTTTAGGTAAGTTAACATAACGTAAGGTTACCTAATATAACATAACCTTACGATTTTTTTTGCATATGACTACTAACCACTGCTGAATTATTTTTCATTTGTAAACTGTAACTTAAGATTGTGTTTCAGGGACCATATTGAATTTCATTATTTTTCGCTTTATTTTTCATTCTGAGAAGAAAAATGTTGAATCGGCGACTATACCGCAAATTCTATTTCCATTGAGCTGAGTATAGTTAGGTCGCAAAATGTCGGGCAAATTACGAAAATACAAAAATTTACTACACACATTGCGGCGTAATTACAGTATATGTCACAAGGTCTGCACTGTAGTGAAATGTAAATAGAATTTGAGGTATAATAGCATATTTAAGAATTTTCTTCTTAGAATTAAAAAAGTGAAAAATAATAAAATGCAATATGGCGACTGAAACCGAGGCTTAACATAACGTAAGGTTACCTAATCTAACGTAACGTAACGATTTTTTTTTTTTTGCGTATGAGTACTTCTGACCACTGCTGAAGAATTTTTTTAATAGCAAGCTATAGGCTAGCTCTAAAAGCAATAGTTAGAGACCCAGGTTTTTCGTGAAAATAATTTTGCCCCACTTTGTTTCAGTGCTTTATGTACACATCTGCAGTTCTGCTCCGTGGTCAGTGATCGGATATTTTAACTGCACGAACCTTCGAATTCTTGGGCAAATCACAGCCGTGAGGTGTTGCAGAGACTTGATTGTAATTGGCTCAGACAAATGATATACGGCTCTTCGTATAGACTCGCTGCCAATAATCATGAAGCAGAATTGCAGATGTGCAGGTAAGGCCCTGAAACAAAGTGGGGCAAAATTCTTTTCGCGAAAAACTAGAGTCCCAAGCAATAGTTTGGCCTGTACATGATGAGTACCAAAACGATACAACCACAACTTCATGGCATTGAAAAATGGCCACAATAAACAAGGATACCAACGATGACAATACAAACGAGAAGAGAATTAAGACCGTGTTCTTCTGTCACGGGCATGTTTCCTCGATATATCGGCTGTTCCACAAGGGAAGGGGGAGGGATGCTGTAGGGGAAGGGGGAGATGTTTGAGATAGTCTCATAGCCCGGGACAAATATTTGCCGCGGGAACGTCACGATGTTTGCCTTCAGCGCTGCTGGAGCGAGCTATGAGATTTGCGTAGCTGGACGTGAATGCGTGGGCGGGGGCTGTACCTATCACTTAGCTGGACCCAGCGACAAACACGCCCTCGTGGCTCCAGTAGGACAAACGAACCCTTAACGAAGATCGCCGAAGTTGAGGGCATTCTCTGAGTGGCATTTCAACAAACATAAAATACATTCCTTATTAATTCACTGAAATTATGTATAAGGTAACCCGGTGGAAGATGCCAGCTGGAAGAATATTCCAGACATACAGATTGTTTTACGTTTCGTTAACTATTTTTTAAACTTAGATTTTATAAATTTTCATAGTTATTACCAGGGATCCCTGTTTTTCGCAAAAAGAATTTTGCCCCACTTTGTTCCGGTGCCTTACTATGACAGCTGTAGTTCTGATTTATGGTCAGTGATTGGATATTTTAACTGTCACGAGCCTAGGGATTCTACCAGCAAATCACAGACGTGTGGTGTTGCAGGAACGTTATTGTAATTGGCTCAATCAAATGATACACGGCTCTATACATAGACACGCAGCCAATACACAAGAACAGCAGATGTTCACATACGACATTGAAACAAACTGGGGCAATTTCTTTTTCGCGAAAAACAAGGGTCCCTAGTTATTACTAGGAAGGGGAAAAATTCGCGAGTTCACTCACCTGTAGGCTAGCCTCCAAGAACACGTGTGTATTCAATCAAACATTATATGCTCACTGGCTGCTCGATGATACAGTGATATGGGCCTGCATTTAGTTGCTTCTGTACTATTGGCTAAGCTACTGCCAGGAAGTACCAAATAAGTCACGGACCAATCGCGAAAGTGGCACGAACTTACAGTTGCTGGAATTATAGCTTGCGGCCAAAAGAAGAGGCGAATTGTTCAGGTCCCTAATAATTACTGACTTGCACAAATATCCAGTGAAAAAAAAAATACCCTGTCGAATTATTTTTGCACATCGTTTATTCAAACATTAATGGTTTAATTTACTGTATGTGTGGTTCAAGATACCTCATGTATTAATGCACGTAACTAAGATAGTTACTTGTATTTAGTATTATCAATAAGTGCATCATGTGACAGAAATCATAATTATGAGGCTTGCGCAGAGCTACCATTGACTGTGAAATCGCAAATATAGGCCTATTCATTTTCGTGTTTTAATGTTAGTTCTTCCTAGAGAACTTTGCTGCCAACTTCGGGCGTATTCGCGGTGAAAATCAAGTTTTCGTCATTCAATATTGAGTTATAAGCCTGTAATAACACATGTAACCAACAGACACGGAAGTTTTATTTAGTATTATCAAAAGTTACATTTAGTAACAAAACTTAAATTTTGAATACAACACAGAACTATACCAGCGAGTAAAAAAAATCAAATTAGCATACAATTTCGTGTTCTGACGTTGGGTTCTTTGCTAAGATGTATGCTGCCTACTGCGGGCGTCTCCGGCGAAAGCAAGGTTCTGTCATTTAACGTTATGTTGTAACTATTTACTTGTATGCTCATTGAATGACAATCATGTGTTTGGGAGAGTTAGGCTTGTACATGGCAGAATAGGCACTATCTCTGTGTGTTTTGTTTGTTTGTCGGCTGCAGATGTTTACACACAGAAAAAAAACGGTTTTGTGGTGACTACAAAATATTTTGTCAATATGGACTTTACGAAATAATTTTGTAGTGGTTACAAATTTTTGTAGTCACTGAAAACCTTTATTGGGGACAGAAAATAATGTTTTGTGGTCGCTACAAAAAAGATTAGTAAGGTCCATTAAGAAAAATGTTTTGCGGTGACTAATGAGCATTTTTTTTTCCAGTGCAGGCTTAGACGTTAGTGGGAAATCACAACAATGTTGATAGACACTGCCTCATAGGGCTACCAGCCACGAAGCTAAAGTCTTACCCATTGCTAGTTAAATGCAAGGAAAACTATATCATGTCAGTATAGGTTATCACTTGCCTATTTGATCTCTTTTGAGTTTTCTTGATGATATTCTTATTTTAAGAGGTCTGACCCCTACCTAGCTTGCAGAAACGGTGTTTAAACGAGGAATCAGAACTAAATTGTATTTATTTTCAAGATCTCATTTCTAACACAAAAAAAATTAACTACTTACACTGCATATTTCGAGAAATATTCCGATATGAAGGATTCTTCAAAAAATTCACTTGCTCATGTTTTTTTTTTTTTTTGTAAAATAAAAATTATAAAATGCATTTTTAAAATGTCCTGAATGTTATAAACCATTGTTTTAGTATGGTAATGTTATTCTGGAAATCATGTTATTCCTGCGGGCGACTGAAGTAGTAGTACTTTGATATGGCCCACTACAGAAAGTATATTTTATTGTATTCTTACGTACAGCGATATTTTTATTTTCATGCATCTGCTATTAATGTAATACAATACCGTAACAATACATTATCTCACGATTTGTTTAAGAAAGGAGCCAGCTAATACAGCGTGACGAAACACGTGCATGCACACTCCAATTGCGGCGTTAAACTCTACAACAATTTCACTGGTAAATATATATTCAGCAGTAACAACAGACTCATTGTAGGCTAAGAAATATGCAGCAGTGACGACAGCCTCTGTATTATGTATGTTCTTCAAAACGGTTTTCACGAGATATTCGGAGCAATGAGCGGTGAGCGTTAGGGAATATTTGTACAGAGGTTTAACATTTCATCCCACACTTCATTAGGTATTCGAACAGTTCAAATCCACCGTAACACTGCTAAAGTCTTGAGTCAATATTTTTGCCCCAGCACGCCTCTCTTTAAACGCCCACGTGGACGACTGTCGCCTCAGCTGTTTTCATATGCCTTGGTTTGCTTCTTACGCCTACGTCAGAAACCACGTGCGGTGCAACGCACCCACGTGATGTAGAGTGACAGATTTTGGCGGGAAGAATTTTGAACCAACTTGCTCCCATGCTAGCGTCATGAACGTTTCGCGAAAATAATTTTGCCCCAATTTATTTAGTGTCTTACGTGCACGTCTTTAGTTTTGCACGTCTTTAGTTGTGTTTTATAGTCATTATTGATTAAATGTTCGTGTCTTGGGGTTCTGCCCTCATATCACAGGAGTGTGGTGTCGTAGTAACCTTGCTATGATTGCTGCAGTCTAATAAGTAGAGACATACAAAATTCGCGTTATTTTCTGACAGCTCACTAGACTCCAAGTGACTATAGGCTTGTTCGACGTCTCCCGCTGGCCGATATTGTGGTGACTTGCTGTGGAGAATACTTACACGCTAGATAGGCCAATCTATGTATAGACGTGGCACACGCAAATTACAACACATATACGTTCGTGGCCAATTGAATAGTATATTATGCTCTGTTATGTATAGGAAAGTGAAGTTTAGTCTGTCACCAAACGATAACGCGAATTTTGCATGTCTCTACTAATGAGACACGTCACTTCACAAAGACCCGCTGCGAGTAACTATAAAGCAAAGGTGCAGATGTGGAGGTAACACACTGAAACAAACTAGGGCAACATTTTTTTTTTTTTGCTAAAATATCATGTCCCTGTTGATTGCCCTTTACAGCTTCGCTTCACTGTTATTGGCAGTTTGCTTTTGTACAGAGGCCATTCAGAACAAGGGTATTGCGACACCACAAGTCTCTGATTTACGGGTAGATCCTCAGGATGAAGAGACTTAAAAACATCCAATCACTGGCCATATAGCAGAACTGCATATGTGCACATAATGTAATGAAACAAGTTGATACAAAATTTTTTTCACATATAATCAGTGCTCTCACTCAGACGTCTATTGAGTGTTCACATTCCAGAAGTACTACAGGACATAGGTGCAAACGTTCCAAGGCTCGGTGCCAGGTAAATCCGCACCACGTCATCATATTTTACTCATTTCCTATTGCAGGTACTGAGAATCGGAGGGTCTACCTACCGCCTGCCATCTTGGATCCGTCATTTATCTCGTGCTCTTTTAAAATTCCTCGTTTTTTCTATGAATTTCCTTAAAAAGCGTTCCCGAATTTGCTTCACTATTTTACCGCCAGTTCAATAAGACTACATACGTCAAAACTGCCAATCCACGATGTGGAACAACCAATCCAGAATGCGGAGCACAGGTGTGGATTCGAGCTCCGAATTGTCAATGTTGTTTGGGTGTTTATGCGATTTTTTTTATTATACAGCGGAAAATCTTAATAACGTTTGTGTTAAATTGGAGAAAATATAATTTATTTTATTAAAAAGTTTTTATGTGACAAATTATTTTTACAAAGAAAACCTTTGTAACTTTGCAAACAATATAATTTTTAAGGAAACCAAAGGTTTGTAACAGCACAAAGAAATTCCAGTTATTTGTGTCAAATATTTTATTAGAGTGTTGCGCTTTATCGGTGACTGAAACATTATTTAAAATGTTCTCTGTAGAGTGTTGTCACATACATATCGTATGAAGTAGGGCACCCAAGAATCCTGCATGCTCACTTACTACATGGATAAGACCCTACAATGGAGTGCGTGAGAGTTATTTTGGTCAGCGCTCAACATCGAGGTCTTTAGCGCTGGTGAGGGGTGACATGAGGTGAGGTTGGAGCAGCGCCGGAATGAAGGGGTGTCGAGATCCCCGAGAAAACCCGCCGACCAACGTCCGGCACGATTCCCAACCCTACAATGGAGAAGCGACATAGAGGGGCGGGCTAAACAGGAGACCCCCGAGATAACACGCCAACAAGCGCCTTCGTCGGGCAAGATTCACACATTCGAAAATCCGGGAACTGACACTCCGGGAATTGGAACTTGGATCTTCTTGACTGGAGGCGAGTCCGCTAGTCACTGCGCCTATCACGGGAGCAGAGTGTTGCTGACGGATGGAGATATGCAGCAGAATGTAACCAACCCACAAATTACTGGAGGTAATATGTTCAAGGTCAAAGTGTTACTGCGTGTGCCTAAACCTTGCAAAAACAACTTTTCCTGCCCTCTTATTTTTATTCAAGTAGTATTATTTATTGCTGCCCTTCCCCCCCCCCCAGGATATAATTTTTACATTCTTCAACTTGGCAGTATTATCTCAAAATTGATTACTTTGTTGATTGATTCCCTTCTGCATAACTCACGGTTTATGACATATTGTCACGTGGTGCGAGCACTGAATAATAACAACACGGGTGAGTCAAAGCCAAGCCGCCGTATCTGCAGTCATGTTGGCGAGGCTGAGATGGATGGCGAGTTACCGGCACAGAAGGGATGTGGGAGGGAATTCATGCACGACCTGCGATGGAAACTCGGCGGTATCAAGTTGGTAACGACGGCGAGTGAGGGTAGGGGAGGGGAGGAGTGACAGATCGTGATTGGGAGGTGCTGTCTGCGATGCTGCGACTTTCACTTCCACGCACGCACGCACGCACGTCAAACGCAAGGCACGCGCTTGGCTCCGGCTTGCCAGCTCGGAATTACCAAGAGTTTCCTGTCTTGTGACCGAGACACAGCCTGAATCCGCTGCCAACTTTGTAGTTTTACATCTACTACATAGAGTACATTGGTTAGTAAATGTGTAGCGTCTATTACTAGGCTTCGTTTTCTCACTTTAATTATTATTAGGCTAACATTCATTAACGAATTCTGATATAACGTTTACATTACGAAAGAAATATTGGTATAGCAATGACCCAGTTCAAAGGACAACTCACACTATGCCATTCTTTTTGTTAGAAACAAAAACAATACATATGTATATACACATATACACTCTCACTTAAATACCGTAGCCTATATTCTCAGATGAAAAGATAAACTAGTTGATTTTCTTGTTTCAATAACATAACATTTAATTATGTTTAACACTATATAACCCAAATTTTATTTTATATAATTTTAAATGTAATAAGTTCACCAAAAGTAGACAATATAAACTTCTTAATTACTCGTATATAATGGGCTTCCTATGTAGGTACTTTCGTTCTTAAAAGCATCAAACAAATATTTTGATTACCACATTTTTCAGCGAAGCACAAACAATTATAATGTTTTTTTTGTTCAAAACAGGGACTTTTGAACTTTGCCCCTTCTGAACAGGACCATCGATAAATTACTGTTGGTACATTCAGTTACGACCAAGAACATGTGTCACATTCGAGGATTTTCCATTTACCTGCGTACTGCAGAAACCGTCAAGCCAGATTTTTTTATCGTGTTTCTCTGAAGACTTAGGTCGGCATTATAAGAAATCGCAACGATGCAATAAGAACGCAAGATGCAAGAAATAGAACACACATCATCCATACTAACCTGTCCATAACAGCCGCAAGAACACAAGACCGCAACACATGAGTTTTTGTTAAGAGGGTGTGGTACATAATTCAACGCTAAAAGCATTAATCTATAACTGTAGGTTTCTTGAAGCCCATTTGCGAAAATAAAACAATGGCAGTCCTAAACAACAGTTTTAGCCTAAGTTTAAAACAAAATTGTTTCCAGTGTTACGAACTTCTGAGGCACAATCTCTGACGCCAGAACCTCGTGCATTTAACTGCGGCGCAAGAGATCACGCGTAACGAATTAGTAATTTTGGATAAATATTTACCCATAAAGTTGGCAAGTACCATTATCTAGGATTGTCATTGAGTATTTTATCCATATTGGCTTCGAAAAAAGCGTTGATATAAATTGACGTTTTAAGCGTTTATTTATCTACCACGCACTCTTAAATTTCCGCCTTCTATATTGACAATACGTGTCTTCCGAATTAGAGTAGCTTTGAACCACGCGATTCTTACCCCTTTTGGAATTTCAACATTGTAACAGTGAGCAAAAATCTTAAGGGATATAACTAATTGAAGTCTATACATTCTCGAAAGTCAATATGGAATAAATGCAAAACAATTCTAGATAGTGATATCTGCCAACGTTACGAGCAAACGTTTGCCCAGCATGATGCGAGTGTTAAACATGATCTCATGCGCTGCAATCATATTTACGAGATTTCGACGTCAGCGGTTGTTGTTCAGAAATAATGTTACTAACCCGAGTAAAATTTTTCCTCTGCTTAGAAAGTTCACAAAAACTATCGTCTAGGATTGATGGCTTCAAGAAACCCACAACTTTAAAACTAATTGTTTTGGTGACGAATCAGGTACCATGCCTTCTTAAGCGCTGCATCTTTTCTTAGATACGTCAGGAACGCATTAAAATATTTCAGGTTTTGAATATTTTATTCTATTGTGGGTTTTTATAAATTTCCTTTATTTTAAAAGAGGGATGGTACGACACGTATTTCATAACATTTGAAGTTTAGAATAGTTTAAAACAAATTAAATTTACTAACTGAAACTTTATACGATATACAAGGCACTGACTTATATTATTGGTCAACAGAGGGAAAATTACACAAGTTCAATGACCTTCGAGCTACATTAAAATATATAAAGATTTTTCCAGTCTCAGCTACTTGTATTTTTGGTTGGTGCTCTTTCATTTAAAATATATGTATGTATGGGCATATCTGTACATATTATATTGAGTAAACAGTTACATTATTTATAGTAAAGACGTGTGTAGCCGGTACGGGATAAAGTGCTGTTCACTCAAAAGAGCCCCGTTAGTTATATTTTCAGTCAATTAGTATCTTTCCGCGCGTAACGTCTAACGACGGGACATGTTTAACCTCTCTGGACATATCACTTGATGTTCAAGCTTGTTAGATGAATTGTGCAATCGGTGAGAACCTAAATAGATTAAATAAGTTTATTAATAATATAAAATACAAGTATTTCTATATTAGTTCATTGCATAATTGTTCTATTTAAATAGGAAAATACACGGAAATACATTTGGTATCTCGCCGCCAACCATACAAGCAGTAATTTAACTATTGTTTATGTTAAACTAAACGCAGTAACTAACGACTAGTGATTTTTTTCAAATGTTAAATCTTTAGTGCTCACTTTGTCCCGAATGACATATAAACAACAATTCGAATGAAACTCGGCAGGAATACATATGTGTTTGATGTATAAGTTGAGCTAATATTTATTGGCAACAATTTCCGGTCCCTTTTAAACTGTTTTATGGAATTTCTACTACAGCCGAACAAACACGCCCAAATAGAGATAATACCATGGCGTACAAAAACGAAAGCTTTTTGGTTTATGGATGATGCAAGGTTTCGCAGACGGCGCCACAGAGAAAACCTTTTAGACCTATTTACACCAAAGTGAAGCATTTATTTGTGACAGTTTGACCTGAAACCTTTCTTACAGGAAAAAAAATTGAAATTATGAATAGATGGTGGAAAATCAATTATTTTTCGTGCCACTGTATTTCGTAAAAGAATGTAGCGATCCGCACCTTGTGTTATTGGAAGATGGTTATATGTATGTATATATATATGTGTGTGTGTGTGTGTTTAAAGACTAATCACATATATTCAGTAGCGGCCTACTAGTGTGTTATCTTTGGCCCAGTCAGATGGAGACATGCCAATAACATAAGAAGAATATCAGTTATAAACATTTTTTATGGATGAATTTAAGAACAATTTCATTTTCATTGCAGCAGTGATGACTGAATACCCCAGTGGCTAAAAATAGTAGTTTTCGGTTGGTGTAATAAATTACCCTCTGATCTCGACAAAAGCATCGCATACGTTTATGTTTCTCAAAACAAACTTCATACCTATTTTGTAAATAATCATTTATTTTAAATTTACAGACAGAATTATTTACATCTGCTATCTAAAAGTGTGGGTTATAATTATTTATACCCGGGATGTTCTATATATACTTTTGAGCGTGAAACTTGCGTTTGAAACACTGCATGTTCCTACTATAAGTAGAGGCACGATTATTTCGCGTATTGATTCTAGGTCAGGTTGAACGTCAATAACGTATACTTCACTCCTCCTTCTGTGATTAGACGACAGCGGTTTTAACACACATTTGACGACTGCAAGCCAGTGATAAATATGAAAACAAGTCGTGGGTATGTCACGTGCTACACGTTTGTACTGTTAGAAGCCAATGGATATTCGGCTTCAGCCGGTACACGTATAGAACTGAGAAGTCTAGGCTGTTGCCAGATGAATACGCGAAATACTCGTGCATCTAATTATAACTTAACGATAAGGATTTTAAACTCTTTTAATAGTAACAGAATAGCTTGCTATTGTTACTGTACATATTAAACTAAAGTTTTCTTTGCAGCGAACGTACTTTGCAGTGGTCTATGTTTATATAAATTGTTTTCTGCGTCGGAACACGATTTGTGATGTCATAGAAAGAGTTTGAAGTGCATGTGGCCAGTTCATTCATGTGGCAGGTCGCGACGCATAACGTGAGTGTATTCTTCATTCATCACATCACAGCACGAGAGATGAGGTCATGTTGGCAAACCTGAGTGCGGTGTCACGAGACCCGTCTTCCCGCAGAGATCTCACGCCACAGCTACAGTGCAACCAACTGAACTGAAAACACGAATATGTCAATTACCAGGCATCCCTGTTAACCAAGTATGTTTCCCATTGTACCTACCTTATTAGGCGCTTACGAAAATCTAGTCAGTATAATCTATTCGGTTAACTATACACGTGACTGGGTTGACGCAGCCGTTGGATTTTTCACGTTTTTTTTTTCAAGCGTACGAAAACTCTTAAGGCTTTCGGGCACGGTAAGGGCAATCCAGCCAACTAGGTTAACATTTGTAGATTTTCTTGTATGTTCGTTAGACACTTCTTCCACTGCGAGTCCAAGAGCAAGCAGTGTGTTACCCGATACGTGCGTAGATTGTTGTGCCGATAACCGACTCCTCTCGCGAACTGCTGCTACGTTGAGGTGTAGTGCAGACAGTCTGGCCAACAAACGAAGACTTCCATTACGTGCCTAGCCATGTCCTAAACGAAGCTTTTAAATATCTAGTGTTTGGGAATTTAGATTGAATAGATTCGAACGTTATGCAACAGTGCTGCGTGCGGCAAAGTTGGAAGATATATACATAGCTTTGTTCAGGCGGGTTGCACCTTTTACAACTTCTACATCCAGAGGTGACTTGGGTGTAGTGGGTTTAGAAGGTCAGAGACAAAGGAGCAGAATGTCCGCCTGGACGCCTAGGTGTAGTTGAGTGTGAATTGTTTTGTTTATTTTCTGTGTTAGTGACATGGCAGTAAACGTAAATATTGCGAGATATTTTAATGCGGGAAAAGGTAGATGCAGGTGACGAATCCGATGATGAACGTCCTGTTACAGCACCTATTGTAGCAAACATGTACAGTCTTTTGCATGAATTACGAATTTAAATAAAATTTTCGTCCTATAACCTTTACGCAGCTCATTTCATACGTCACCTAACAGGTAGTTCTACGGGAAACGGAATCTCCATTTTAAAATTAATTGTATTAGTTTTACGAGTTGATATAATTATATTCATAACAAGTAGTAACATAACCCACAAAACGTTACCAAAATAGCAATACAAATAGCAATACAAATAGCAATTTTATTTTTCACAACTGCCAGATGAAACTGAATACAGTTTTTATTATATAACGGATGTCTGATTCAAAACTGGAAAGCCAACTTCTCGAAACAACACAGCTACTTGTAACACGTTTCGAAAATAGCGCCGAATTCTGCTTTACAACTTCTACACCCAAACTACTCCACCTCGCAGAGATGGTGTAGGAGGTGTAGCTACCTGGTGTTTTAAGTTGTAGTTACACCCGCCGCCTGAACGCTTTGGTTGTAATAACCAAAACGTCACTTCCGGCAAGAAAAACTTGATGTTGCAGTTTGGGCGAAGAAGTCGTAAAAGTTGTAGCTAGGTGTAGACCGCCTAAACAAAACTCTTGTTGATATTTCGATGTAGTTTTTTTTTTTATTATTTTTCACTATTGAATACATTTTCTATTCGTTATTCTATATAAACTAATTAGCTGTTTCTTTCACATCCTAAATTACGAATTCTACGATAGTACTTATTTTGTTTTAGGGTTGATTTATTTAGAAGATACGAGATGTATTTATAAATTATAAAATTATTTGCTACATACGAAATAACACAATGGGCTTTTTATTTACGTTATTAAATTACGAATTCTACGATTATACTTATTTTGTTTTAGGGTTGATTTATTTAGGAGATACGAGATTTATTTCTAAATTATAAAATTATTTGCTACATACGAAATAACACAATGGGCTTTTTATTTACGTTATTACTGTTTTAATGGATACGTAGGTATATGTTTTTCAACCTAAACAACACGTAAGTAAACAGCAGCCGACGATTTATGGAAGTATTTGGGAATTTTGCATACTACTTCACCTCAGTAAATTTTACACCCTAAATCCCCAAATAGTTACTGCACTAACCTGGTCGCGTAGTTGATTTAGTAACCTAAATAGTAGTTTCGGACACGGCCTTTGAGTTGAACTAAGGATAATCCTACTACAGGTTAGAAAGATCCATGTTATACGTTCGTCAC